>JADRCD010222848.1:0-17404 GCA_019843815.1 Montemys delectorum
GCAATCTGAGATCCACTTACTCACGCGTGATACTGACATTCACATGTGTGTCCTACTAATAGGCTGCCTAGAAGGTTTTCATTCAATCTATGCTACCTGGCAAACAAACGAATGCTTATAAAAACAAAACCCCTAGCACCTCTCCATGTACTACACTAACTCTGAGGTAATCAAGCTCTGCAGTAGTCTTCTGCATGAGACAGTGGGTAAGGAACGGAAGGATCATTGGACAAGACACTTCTTATGGTTCAAGATGCTTCTGAACACAACTTGCTGAATACAATGGTAAATATGGTTGGGAAACAAATGTTCACTCTAGTAAATGCTTTCAGAATGAACTTAGTTGTTGAGGCTTCTCTAAGCCTAAATCTCTTAACAACCCGGAAGTCAGAGTCAATGAACCAGGCTCCTGCATTTCCCTCAAATGAGTAGCAAATGAGTTATTCTGACCTCTCAGCATGAGCAGACTCCACAATCCGAAGAACGAACCAGTCTGAGGAGATACAAGACACTAGCACAAACACCCTACTATGGGCATCTGTGCTTCAGAAAGACCATCTAGTCGAAGAGAGGAAGTAAAAAGGAATAAAAATTACATCAACTGAAAATTATGAGTTCCAGAGTGCCAAGTAGGTTTAGGTCAATCTCTCAAAGGATAGGCCCATGAACTTCTTTGATATGTAATACTTAACCCAGAAACTCTAGGGGTAGGAACTCTGCAGCCTATGTTTGAACAAGTCCTACTAGTAATTTTGTTGTACAAATTTGAGCTTCAAACATAGAATGATTATACAAGTAACATACATACCTGTGAATTGGGCAAACTTTTAAATAGTTCTTCCTATTTCAAAGTGCCTGGTCACCTAGTGTCAAACTGAGTGTATTCATCAGAGACAAAATAGTACCTGGGATTTCAAATTAGCTGTGAGCCTATTGTGATATCCACAGTACCTGTGAATATAAAACAGGATACTGTTTCATGAGAGTTTGGGCACATCAGCTAAAAAAATCCAATTACAGCACAAGTGTATTACTTTTTTTTATAGGTTATTTTATTTATTTATATTTCAAATGTTGTCCTCATTTCCAGTTTCCCCTCTGAAACCCCTATCCTATCCCCCCTCCTCCATGCCTCTATGAAGATGCTCCTCCACCCATCCACCCATTCTCACCTCATCCCCCTAAACTGGGACATCAAGCCTCTACAGGACCAAGGGCCTTCCCTCCCATTGATTCGGATAAGGCAATCCTCTGCTACATATATAGCTGGAGACATGGATCCCTCCATGTATACTCTTCGATTGGTGGTTTATTCCCTGGGCCCCCTGGGGAGTCAGGTTAGTTGATATTGTTGTTTTTCCTAAGGGGTTGCAATCCCCTTCAGCTACTTCATCCCTTCCCCTAACTCTTCCATTGGGTTCCCGGGCTCAGTTCAAGGGTTGGCTGTGCGTATCTGCACCTGTTAGTCAGGTGCTGGCAGAGCCTCTCAGAGGACAGATATACCAGACTCAGCAAGTGCTTGTGGGCATCAGTGTGTAAAGTCTAGTTTACACAGTTTAAATAATCAGCATCCTGAGCAACACACAGGCAACAGATAAAATAGATGTGCACCCTCCCAGCACACAATTTCCCCAACCAGGTCTTTAAAACCCCCTTTATTAAAACTTCTGGCTCCTCCTTATGGTTCAGATAGCATCCTAGAAAAGAGTATCACTGGTAAATAAATTACTTATCCTTCTAATAACAACTTGGCTGTAACAACTCACAAGAAAACCAAGTTTGCCATGAGGCTTCTCAATCTACCTACACATTTAATGTCGAAGTCACTGTCTGGTGTCTAATCAATTTCTGTTGTCTTTGAAAACTTCTGACTGTACCCAGGCTAAATTAAACTGCTAGCCCTTCACTCTCCACAGAAGTCAACCTTCTGCTATTTGTGAAAAGCATCAAGGGTCTTAAGTGTCAGGTTCTGGCTGCTCATCCTTCAGATAAGAGAACAGCAGGGAAGGTTGGCGGTTTCTATCTAATTACAGAACATCTGCTGTTGAAGTTAAGATTTCAAAGAAAAGAGAAAAAGATCAGCTGTGAGGCATATGGGAGTTGGCCCAGAAGACACTGTTGTGCTAATGTGCTGTGCCCACTGTGGCAAGAACTGGATGTTTGCTTTTCCTGTACATTTTCTAAGGGTACTGAAGGAATTGAATTGAATTTTATTCTAGAAACACTGCTACCTTACCACGTGGCAGCCACAATTCCAGATGTTATAGATGCTCTGCATGAAGAACTGTCCTCTGAACCCCGTTCTAATGAGCCACATTAAATCTTACTTTTCATATAGCCAATGCTCTTATTCTAGCACTATCTTTTAAGACACACCAATGATCTTTGAGCATATAATTTCTTAACACATGTTTTTACTAACTTTAGAGAGATCTGGAGGAGATTCTAATCTGAATACAAGCCATTGAATATTTGTGGGCTTGTTCTAACTCTGCTGGGAGTTTACAGCTCTGCATTTACTAATAACCAAAAGAAAAATATAGAAAAATGGGCCTTGGGCCTTGGTGTTCAATGCCCTCTTCCTCTCCTTCCTCCTGAAACTGTCTTTCTACCGAAGGACTTAATTGCCTACAAGCACCACCCTTACAGAAGTGAAAATAGGAAGGGAAAGGTTGGGGTCTCACAGGAAGAGAAAACCTAGGGCCAGATGTCCCCTGCTATCACCAAGTCTGTGATGAGACTGAATGCAGCAACTGCCTCCTTCACTGTTGGCACTAAAGCAAACTGGTTAGCTAAGAACAGAGTAAGAAACCAAACAGGCTTGGAGGGAGCGATTTCTGGGAAACAAATATTTTTCTTAAACTATATTTTATACCGTGTGTGTGTGTGTGTGTGTGTGTGTGTGTGTGTGTGTGTAAGTGTGGATAAACTACATGACGATAAGAAGGCAAAGTGTGGGAGTCGGTTCTCTCCATCCAACATGTGGACCCCAGGAATAGAACTCAAGTCAACAGGCCTGGCAGTAGCCACCTTTACCCACTGAGCCATTCTGTTAGACTTTAAATGGGTTCTTTCAACTTTGAACACACAATGCTATTTACTGCTCAATCTTTTGATATTGTGGCAAAGCCTTTTACTGACTAACTGCAGATCTGCATTGATTTTCTTTCCTACAAATGTAGTACATTGTCATTTGGCTCCTTAGTACATTTCAAATAGTGAGTGTGTGTTTAAAACAACCAAGGAGCCACACAAATAAGATAACTCAGACCTAGATTAGATTTTAAGACCTTGAAGAGAAGTAACTCTGTTCGTAATAGTTAATTTTCCCAGACAAGGGAACGAAAGAAGGAAAGCCTTACACCAAACTAGCAACAATCACCTGATGTTTTGGCTAAAGTCCCTCTCTTCTGAGCCACCTTGGAGAAGGCACAGTGGTCAGCGCTTCCTAACAGCCACACAGGTGTGTGTTCTGGAGTCAGGTTCTCTCGCCTTCAATCCTGACTCTACCACTTAAGACTGATACAATCTCCACTAAGCTACTCCGTGTCTCGTATCCCCTGCCTAGGTATCATGCAAAGTAAACGAGTTAATACAGAACGTGTCAGAACAGTGTTGGCCCTGACATAGAAATCAACGCTGTATTCTGATGCCAGCACCACCACCTCCTTTCTCAATAAAATAGTGCAGCAGTCCGAGACGATTATAAAAACAAAAGAAGCCAAAATTATACAATCGAATTACTTCAGACTACTTGTTTTATTCATTTGTAAAAGTAGGTTAAATTGTTGTTTAGAAGAATCATTGCAACAATTATCAGATATCTGGTACAAAGTTAAGTTACATATTCTAGTTGTTAACACACACACACCAAAAAAAAAATATATACCATGGCTCTTACCGCAATTTTATACGTGAAAGATACCCCTTTCTCTGCATCTATCACAATTCAGACAGATGACCTTCCCTGACAAAGCAATGTATGAAAACGCACATGGTATAACTTGGAAAAACTTAACATTACACTAGGATAGTAGAATAGGAGATCAGAACAGAGAGCAAGCTGTGAGTACCACCTCAAAAGAGAGAAATAATGCACAGATTCAGGAAATTATAGGCTGGTATAAGGTCTACGGAAATGGTAGTGCTGGCATCAGAATATAGAGGTCGGCTCTATGTCAGGGCCAACACTTAGTAAGCAAACAAAATACCAAGTGTCCCTAAGGGCCCCAAAACACAGCTTACCTGATTTGTAGTGCTGTCTCTCTAACCCCTGACATGTTGCATGACTTATGGCCCCTTCAAAGGCAACATCTTTGTACAGCCTGCCTTTTTCTGAGTGCTCAGGCATTAAACACACTCCTGCATCTCTACATCTTCAGATGTCTAGAGCATTTACAAAGGAGGTAACAATCTGGTCCATAATGTCCAACATCCATGCTGCTCCAAGAGGAAGTGTCCATGCCTGGGAGTTTGTGCTTACTTAATTTAAATAATGATATAAACTATATACCCAGAGAAACCAGGTCAATATATAATTCGAAGAAGTTAAACCAGTACCCCAAATTATAGTTAAAAATTCCACAAGGCCTGCAGAGTTGTAGAGCATTTGCCTGGCATGTATAGGTACTGCCAAAAGGAAAATTAAGGTTATCAGAATTGCCTTGCAGGTCTTTCCCAGCACAAGCCTACATCACATTCCAATTTCTATCACTACGGCTTGGTTAGCCAGCAATCACACTGCATTTACCTGTTACCACACAATACCTATCCCCACCGTGCCGTGCCTGAATTCTTTCGCTTATTGTGACATACTGAGATTTAAGCAGCTTAGTGACGTGTATAGGGCCCTGAGTGGTGCTCATTTCTGCTAGCACGGCACAATTTACTTCTTCCTTTTCACCTTCTGGTGGGCATGTGGCTTTGTGGCCTGCTTCCAGGTGGGGGCTACCTGAGTAAAGGTTTTACAATCATTGTAATCATTCTTTGTAAAGGTAACATATGCTTTCATGTTTCCTGTGTAAAGAAAAAGAGTAAAATTATTAGGCTATATGGTTATGCACTTAATTTGATTACAAGTCACAAAGAAGATACCCTGCTTTACACTCATAACTAGATATACACTATCAATCCTCAATTGATCACCAATCCTTAGTATTGTAAGGTTCTTTTATAAGGGGAACTTGGAGAGAAGCTCTGAGGGTAGGGAACTACTGTTTCTTGTCTTTGTCATAGTTGTATTTTTTTAAACTTTTTTGTAAAGGGAGGGTTTCAAGTATGAGGGCTTGCCTCAGACTTGCGATCTAGCTAAAACTGGCCTGGAACACTGCCTTCTTCCTCCACCTTCCAAGAGCTGGCATTCTTGGAAACTTCTGTCATCTTCTCAATCTCCATTTCCCTTTAAGAATGTCATCTGCCTTGTCCTATGCTCCTAGGTCAAACAAAGCTTATGAATTCTTTCCTCAAATTCTTCACTTACTTTCTTATCTGAATTCTTGTTACTTCAATACACTTGATGAGGAAGGTTCTATAAATACCTCAATTTATTTTTTTTTTACCAGAGATATAGAACGCATTAGTTTCTTTTCTATTGCCATGATACAACACCAGATCAAGGCAACTTATACAAAGGAAAGGTTTAACTTGGGGCTTACAGTTCCAGTTCCACCATCATCGTGGGGACATGGTAGCAGGCAGGAAGGTGTGGCAGTAATGTCTAATGGAATGCAAAAGTATCATTTTAATAAGGCATAATGATACCTTTTTCTTTTATCGTTAGTGTATTTTGCATCCTAAGAAATCAGCTATCCACATTTGGAAAGCTGTTTCCTAGGATTTCCCTAGAAGCATTGCTGTTACAGTTTTATATTAAGTATACAATAGCTCTTGAATTAGTTTGCTTATAACCGCCTGCAAAAAATGCTTTGTGAGAGATTACTGATTTATAAATATTCTGTAAGTCAAAAAAAAGAAAACTGTACTTTCCAATAGAAAACGGTCTCTAGAAGGGCACATGCTCAGTCAGTGACAACTGGTACAGAAAACACAGAAGCCAAACACAGGATTAAGGCTAGAGAGATGGCACTATCCTTAATTGGGCTTCCTGTTCTCACAGAGGACCCACGTTCTCAGCATCCCTGCCAAGAAAACCACTCCAACTCCAGGGCATCTGACACTCTCTTCAGGTGCACACTCACACGCACGCACAAACACACCCACAAATAGGAAAGCCACACATACATTTTAGCCAGGCATGGTGATGTACACCTTTAATTCCAGCACTTGGGAAGCAGGAAGGAACAGATCTCTGAGTCCTACGCCAGCCTAGTCTACATACTGCAAGTCCCAGCCACACAGAGATACAGTGAAACTTCATAAAAAAAAAAAATAGATGCAAACAAAAACAAAAACAACAAGGTAACAACCTAGAAGCATCTCTTTGGAGTGAGAGCCATGCTGGCCCCGCCCCAGGATCCACTTCTCAGAAGCCTGGGAAGACAAAGTCCCATGCCTGTATACAATCATCAGTTTAAATCAATACAGAAAATGGTCGTTCGCTCCCAAGCTGCTTCCTTCTTTAAACACACATTAGAATAATTGCTGTGTCACTGGTGTGCACTGAGTTCTTTTGTATGAATTAGGCTCCACAAAACAGAGAACAAAGCAGCTCTGATCAAAACTTTCCTATGAGAAAGATGCGTTTGAAGATCCGTCTCTGAAGACATGTTCTCCATAGCCTAAGTCATCAATCGTCTTTTATGGGGTTCAGATGCGCTTATATTTATTCTTGGAAAATACCAACTTAGAACATACAGAGAACTGTTTCTGCTATTCAGATAAAGATATCATTGTTCACAGAACGTGTTCAATGAGAACATTTCCTCTGAGATTTACTGCGAAGTTAGAAGCCTTGTAAGAGTGAAGTATTCAACTCTATTTCACTGGGTTTTGGAAAAGATAATATATTTAGTAGAGTAATAGAACACACACACAAAGATAAAAAACACTATTCTACAGAGCTGTATTTTTACAGCTGCTTCCTTGTACTGAGCTTGTTTAGCAAGGTTCACGTCTTATCCCAATTTGGAGTTTGGCTTCTTGCACTGCATGGGAAGTTGTTATGGGAAACACTAGAGAGCAAAGGCCCAGGAACTTGTGCGTAAACGAGGCTGCTGTTCTCAATAACTCTCTGAACTAATATTTCTTCAAGAAAACTTCAAGTAAACTGCTCAGGAAGAAGGCTGGAAGATAAGATGGAAATGTATCATCTGAGCTTGAGCCTGTGTATTTAAAAGAAAGAATGGAGTGAGGCATTTAATTTTCTGTTCTCAAGTATTTCAACTATCAGTATTTCCTTAATAGTAGCTATTTTTATGCCTTTCTTTACATACAATGGGAAATCATTTTCATAGCCAAAGGGCAAAAGTGTAAAAGAAGAAAAAAAAAGATTATTGTCTTCAGTTTCATATATGTTCTGAAGTGTTTAAGGATTTCAGTCCAAATAATTTGTTTTTAAACAATGTGAGAAAAGCTCCCATGAAAGAAGTGTACTTGAACGAGCTTCCCCCAGTATAAAATGAATTCATCTACATTAGCAATCAAGGAAATCTAAGGGTCCTATAGCGCCCTGAGTCATGTTGCAAATGCTCCAGAAGAGACTGGAGTTGGCCTTGCGTCCCTGGACCAAGTGCCAAAGCTTTGCTCCTGGTCCGAGAACTCCTTTGCAGCCTTTCGTTCATGTTGTTTGCTCATTCAAAGCACCATTTACTTAAACACTTCCAGAGCATTAAATATTAAACAATTAAGTAGCAAAAAGAATAGGTAACAAGGTACCCCATCTCATCTCACATAGGTAACACTAGTGTGGAAATCAGAAATGTAACAAAAAACAAGTTATTAAATGGGTATTTTTATTAACAGAATTCAAACCTATATGAATTGTGTTTGATGCTAAGTTTGCTCAGTCACTCAAAAAATTGTTTTCAATGTGTTTTGTACTATATATACATATACATATATGCATACATAGATTAAACATACAGACATATATGTATATACATACATATGTATATATGTGTCAACCTGAAGTTTCTATTGTTGAAGACTTCAAGGCACCACTCAATGACAGGGATCAACTAACTTCATGTTGTCTCTGGGTGCTGTGAGAGTACAGCGGCTGCTGGCAATCAAAGCCAGGACTTCGTGCATGCTAAACACATGCTCTGACAGGGAGCTGCATCTCCCTGATGCTCTTGCTTTCATTTCAATAGAATATTTTGAATACTAAAAAAGCTGAGGCTGTGAAGAAAGATCTTACTAACAGAAATCCAGTGGACCCTTATAAAACAGTGTTACAGAGCCATCATTATAATACATTTTGTACAGCAATGTTGAACCACAAAGAAAAGTACTGGGGTGGAAGGAGGTGCTAAAGTGAGGACAGTCACCTGGAATTACATCAAAGTGCATCTGTGCACCCTGTCCAGGAGAACCTATGCCTCGGGCTTAGGCGCACCCTGTCCAGGAGACCCTATGCCTCGGGCTTAGGCGCATCCTGTCCAGGAGAACCTATGCCTCGGGCTTAGGTGTTCCTGCAGTGAAGTATGGTCAAAACACGGCCACAGGCTCCTTTGCCTTTTCTGCCACTTAGAATTCCTAGGGTCAAAAGGGATGGTTCCATGGCTTTCCCTAGGTCCCTGAAAATGGCACAGACACTTCGAGTTGGAGGTATTCCAACTTCTTTTCATCTGTCAGGAGAAATATTTACTTCAGCAAAACTACACCTACATATAAGACATACCAAACCAGAAGTGTTCCTGGTCAGCTCATTCCCATGGTCCCCTGGGACACTGTTTAGAACGCTCTCAAGTGTGTCTCACACTAGCTAGCTTTATGTTTCCTGCTCCAAGGAGAGAATTCCTGAATAAATATATATACACACTACAGAAACACTGCCAACTGATCTGAAGGAAGGTAGGATACACGGGTGGGAAGGGCCTACAAGTATGCCCTTAAGAAGATAAGAATGAAGCCTCAAAAGCTAACAGCAGGTAGGTGCTGGGCAAGGTTTAGAGGCCAAATCCTTTCACTGGAGGACTAAGGCAGCAGAGGCAGAGGATCACTACAAATAGGTGGCCAGCCTGCTCTGTGCATTACATTTCAGGCTAGCTAGGTTTTGCCATGGGCTGTAGGCTTAAGTAAAACAGGTAGTGTGCTGAACAGTAGAGAATCAGTCCATGGGATTTCTGCTTCCTGGAAAAATCTTAGAGATTCCAAATCTGCCTTTGACAAAAATAAAGAGACAGACTCAGTTTCTCTAACCTTTTTTCATTTTGAGAAGAGTAGACGTAGACGTGGGCAAGTATGCAATACAGTAGGGGTGTAAATGCAGAATGGCGCATGCCAAAATTTGCATGTGGAGGTCAGAGGACTATCTCCGGTGTTCCACCTTGCTTAAGAATGGGTCTTTTTGTAGTTTTTCCACTGTGTATGCCAGGTTAAATGACCTCTGAACATCCAAGGATTCTCAGGCTTCTACTTCATATCTCCCCATAGGGGTAAAGGAACCACAGAGCTGTCTTTTACATCACTTCTGGGGATTCAAACTCAGTCTCAAAAGCATAATAGCATCAAGCATCATCGTCTAGAAGTATCTCAATCCTCCTCCACCCTTCTTCATTCATTTTGAGCACTGTGTTAGGTATTACCCTGCGACACTGATCCAATTATTACCAGGCTGATACTCCTGGAGAAAAAGACCTCCAATAAACAAACAACTAACGACGACGTCAAGAATAGCCTCGAGACGAGAAGGAAAGCATAAAACGGCCGATGGCTGTCCCATTTGGGACATTTTAATATCACTCTGTCAGAACCTGATATGTGTGCTGTCATACAAAGAATGGGGTCAGAAGCGTGACGTGATACAGAGAGTAGATGCAGGAAAGGCTGCGGACCTCCCGTAATGGAAACAGGGAAGCCTCTCCTCAAAAGAGAAAAAAAACTGCTGTAAATCTAAAGCCCACTAGCCTGAGCCCAGTAGAATAACTGTCCCCAATAAGCTAAGAACTTACAAAAGTCAATGGCTCTCTGCAGTTCTTACGTACCACTTACTCCTGAGTACTTCTCCTTCAGACAGGGTAACTTTCCAACTCTCTCCACCAGGAGCAGTAAGTCAGCCTGCCCTGCCCTCAGGCATCTCCCTCCCTCCTTCCTTTCCTCTTGACCAGGACTCTGCATTTCCTCATAGAAAACCTGGCTCCACACCCCAGTAGCCATTCTATACTGAACAAGCAGGCTGGGAGCAGGAGACAGTGTAGGGACCGCGTCTATGAGAAGTCAATGGAGACGGCTGTGAATACTACACACCAAAACAGAGAGCTATGAGATGAGGCAAGGAGACAGGAAAAGTACAGGAAAATTTCCAAGGCATGGTGACGTCCTTGGTGGGAGGTCAGAGGAAGGACACCTCACCAGAAAGGGAGGCAGGGACAGTTTGGATGAAGGATACAGATAGTGTGAGGAGAACACAGGGTAGGAGCAGCAGTTGTACAGAGCCATGTAGGGTGGCTTTGAAACCTGGATTTCATCCAACTAACCGTGAGTTAACCATATCCCTAAAGAGAGATGGGAAACAAGAAGGAAAACTAGGAGACTCTTTTCTTCGCTATAACTGAAGGAAAGTTTTCAGTAATTAAGCACAACCTAAGCAGGAACAGTTTTACTGGAAACACATGGATTACATGCAATCACTATTTGAAAACTCTCTATGCTGGTCGAGGCTCAGTTGAGAGAAGGTTACTTTGTGCAATCATAAACCAACTACCAGGTTTCTGCTTAGATTTCCTAGACTGCAAGAAGTCTTCAATAAAAGCCTTTTCCTTAGCTGACAAAATGCATTGGTTGCTATTGCTTTCCTTGGTACAGAGTCCAGTTCCTAGGACGGCACATCCAACGATGACTTAAATTTGACACTATGTGAGCACAGACTCTTTGAAATACATCAAACAAATAATTTCTAAATAAGGGAACAGATCACGGCAGTTGTGTATAGACAAAAATCAAAGTCTAGCCTTGGAGGAAGAAAATGGGAAGCACCCAGAAAGGACTGGCTCAACCTGATTTCTTCAATTGACATCAGCAACTCAAAATAAAAGGGAGAGACCTTCTGAACCTCACAGAGAAAAGTCATCCAGAGAGTGGGGTAGGAGAATGCAAGAGACTCCACTGGGTCCATGATTTTCTGTTTAAACACTGCTTACTGACAGCTGGCCACACTAACATCAACACTGCTGTGTGGGTTTTACCTCTCTAAACTCTTTCCACAACCCCACGGGATGCAGAGATTTTTCTGCCAGTTTACTGCTGCACAGAGAGCCTAGCTGAGGAGCAGGGATGGAGTGTTGGAGCCTAGCAATTCCAACCCTTAACTTCTGTACTGTATTAATCCCTAAGAAATGAGCGCTTGCTCACAGAGTACGTAAAATCAAGTTGCTCTGGGATTCTTTCTTTCAAACATGATTAAAAGAAGCACTAAAAAGTTCCACTTAAATGTTCTAAGAAATAGATCTAACGATGAACTTTTAAGGCTGTAATAGTTGGCAAAGTTGATAATGACCCACGCTGCCATTGAACTCAAGAGCAAAGTCCAGAATAACTTCACTTTAAACAAATGCTGTTTATAAGCAGTGAATATTTTGTCAGCCCTTGTTAAGATGACGAACTGTGAGTGCCACATTTATTTATTTCCTGCTGGTTCAAGATGCTTATAAATTTCCAGCACTAGAAATGTGGTGTCATACAGTTTAAACTCAAGCAGATGCCCAGAATTTTAGGGCAAGTTGAAAGGATTCCAACCCTCTCACTGTTTGGGCAGTTCCACAGGCTTAACACATTGGAATGAACACGATTGCAGGTGACTCCCTATAGGGCACGGGGCTGTCTGTCTGTCCTAGAGGCCCAGGCCTGCTGCTAATCTACTCTGCACTCACTCCCACCATGCAAACGTACTGGATTCCAGGTTATGATGCTGATACTCACAGGGCTGTTCTCCCACTACCACCCACCTGCCATCTGCTCCCCTAAAGCCCTAGAGATGAGGACAAATAGCGACTGTAGATGCTGGGTGCAAGTAACTTAGTATATTACTGCAAGAATGACACGTCTGAGGGAAAAAAATAGTCATTTTACAAGACAACCAAGGAAGTTATTCCTTTTTAAGGATTAAGCCCTAACGTTCCTACTGGTCCATACTGAGTGCTTTGGGAGATGTCATTAAAATCAGGCTCTAAAAAAGACGTTAGACCTAGGGTCAAAGGAAATGAACAGTGATAATAAGCTTGTGATGTTTTCTCAAAGCAAGGACATAGGGTCAGAGGAAATGAACAGTGATAATAAGCTTGTAATGTTTTCTCACAGCATCAGTCAAACAATTTACTCAGGCTCCTTACTCCACTTTCACAAAAAAAGCCTGAACTATTCATACCCAGCAATAGACTTGGGACCTGACATCCGCCCGGGACCTTCCCAGGCCAACCTGTACAGGGAAGTGAGCCAAAGGCTGTGCTTGACTGATGAAATGCAAAGTGTTATGAACACATCTGGATACACATGCACATGCACACATATACATGCACACATGCACACACACACATACTTTACAGAGCTTATAAAGCTCACTTATATATTATAATGAATGTGTTTATCACACAGCAAAGCTGGTATTTGTTTCCAAAACATCAGAATTAAGACCTAAGATTTAGAGAAAGCAAAGCTCAGAGGAGACCCATGATCAGAAGTGCCACAGAGGAGGAGGAACCACAACAAAACAGGGTAGAGGGAGAAACGCGGGGTAACCACTGTGGATCCAGATATCTTTTTGGAAATGTCATGGACTTTTCAAGGAGTTGATGAAAGATTCCAACAGAGTATTTATACTTCAAACATTTTCAGCAAAGTGGTTTCCCGTACACGTCAACACTGGATTACACCAGCACTCACTACGTAAGAGGAGACAGCTCAAAACTGCCTTAAAGTTCATCTAGGCATCAGTGAGACGCTGGGCTTTCAAAATATTTTAGTTTCCATGGATCCTATTCCAACTTCCCCAGTCTACTCATCCTGGTGTGAGCATGTCCCCTGGTTTGCCCAGGATACCAGCACACTTTTTCACACTCCCAAGTGTCCCTGGTATTAACTCACTCTATATTTTTTTTTCGATTGGTTAGGCCTTGGATGGATGGATGTTTTCACTTCATTTCAATCCATATAGCACACTGGAAAGGTCCTCCTTAAATCTTACAGGCACAAAGAAAAGCTACACCTAGTTCAAAGGGAGTGTCTGCTTCCAACAGAAAGTCAGATGCTCCGCTCACAGCCACTGAAGTCCACAGCAAGACAAACAGACACCGTCAGCGTGGAAATAGCACTGTGCTGGGTGACTCTCAGCCCACTCACTAACACTCCTTTTCCCTTGCATATTTACAATGTCAAGTTGCTAAATGCTCTTAAAACCATTTTAATAAATGTGTTCAATACTGGTAATAAAATTATACAATAACCATATGCATACATGTGTAAGGTGCACATAGGCATCACTTAGGAAAATCAAAAATAAACAAGGAACACTGAAGTAATTTTTTTATAAAAGCCAAGATTCTCGTGGTGGCACCCACTGACCCCCCCAAGTCTGTCCAGCTTACACATGCACACACAGAGCTGACCCAGGAGCTTCCCTCCAAGTACAAGCCAATCTCAGACATGCCTGAAGTCCGTCACGGCCTCAACATAAAACTATAGCTTCACTGCAAAGAGAATAGCAGAAGACAGTTTCTAATCAAGTATAAGTCACCATGGCCCAGGTCCATGGATACCAGTTGTTCTAAAGTATATGTCAAATATGGCAGCCATTTCAGGAAGTTTGTTTTTAGTGAAAGAGTAAAGAAAATCAT
The DNA here is from genome assembly GCA_019843815.1 of Montemys delectorum. Taxonomy (NCBI): domain Eukaryota; kingdom Metazoa; phylum Chordata; class Mammalia; order Rodentia; family Muridae; genus Montemys; species Montemys delectorum. The sequence goes on from JADRCD010222848.1 coordinate 13,950, forward strand.
ACACATGTGAAAACACATGTGAAGACATCAGGCAAGCAGGTTAGAGCAAAGCAGGGAATTCTCTGTATAGAAGGCTCAGATACTATCTATGACATTCCTTAGCCTTGGTTGGCAGAGGTAGTGGTCTGTCAATACAACCCAGAAGGCTACACCCAGTAGTCACAATGGTGTTAGTCAAACATAGAGGTGGGCAAGGAGCCTCTAGTAAGGGGCTCAAGATAGTCCGAGATAAACTATCATTAGACTCCAGGCCTGCAACAACCCAACATCCCCATCTTCAGGGAAGTGCTCTTGAGTCCAAAGGTTCAGCTGGCGTGTGATTCTTTCCCAGAACTTCTGAATACACTATAGACATGAATCCCAAACATCGCAAAGGAGATACAAGACATGTGTTCAAGCACATCACTACATGTCATTACCAGCTGACTCCACTGTTATTCAGCTTTCAATATTCAGACCTACCAAGGCCTCTGACCTTACCAGAATCTTGGACTGCACTGTCAGGGAAGAGCAGTAGAGAGGGAAATTCCAAACACTTAAGTCACAGGACAAAGCAGGGGCCTGAAGACTCCGCAACACATCAGTCATGGTGAAGAGGTTTCCCAAAGCAGAAGCAAAGAGGCTTTATTTAAATGTCTGTCCTACTGGACTTGTGCAGGCTCCGACTAAGCAATCTAATCCTCTCCTTCTCTACCATCAGCACCTCAATTTCTAAACATCAACCAGTGCCTTTGAGTTACAAAGGCCTCTCTCTGTGAGGCCACAGCTGGGACGTACATGCTGGTCTCATTCTAAAACAATGGCATTTTCTGAACAAACACAACTTCAAACTATTTTCCATAGCCTCAGAAAGTTACAATACTACTTGGGGCAGCAACCACACAGTCTCCTCAGCCAAAGGTGTGTAAGTTCATTTACTTCGTTTATGGGTCTTTTGTCTAAGACTATACAATCTTAAAAAGGCTGGAAGGGTTTGCTCAAAACAAATGTGCTCACCTAGTCTACAGGCAATACATGTAGACACACATGTACCCACTGTCTTCTGCACACTTTAGAATGCTGCAGGGAACGGTCGAGGAAATGAAAACTTAGAGAAAAGATCCTGAACTCTTCATCACAATGAAATCACAGCAGAGCCCTTGAACATCTCCGCAGCACCCCACCGTCTCTACCCATCCAACCACTCTGAGCATCCACTCCTCAAAGCACCCTGAAAGTAACAACCTAAGGGTCTAGAAAATGTCTCTACAACCACAACCTTGCTCCTGTCTTGCTTGGAGATCTTCATGATTCATCTCATGATGGCTAGCCTGTAACTACACCACAGCAACCCAAGGACAAAGAGTGGAATCCTAGGATGCCCAAGTTGTACCTCTGCTATCTAGGCACATCACAAACAGAGCTTCATGGGCCAATGAGGTGGCTCAGAGGGTAAAGCAATTGCTAAATAAACCTGATGATTTGAATTCGATTCCTGGAACTCAGGGGAAGGTAGAAGGAAAAACTAATTCTACACAGTTGCCCTCGGACTTCCATATGCACACTGTGACATGTACACACACACACACACACACACACAGACACACACACACACACACACAAAAGTACACACACACAAGGAAAGAGAGAGGAGAAGTAGAAATAGATACTATTTTAAAAAATAGAGCTTCATGTCAGGAAAATTGAAATTTAATCCAATATGTATGTATGTGTGCATATGTATGCATATTCATATATATAGAGAGATATAAATATAGATATAGCTATGCTTAAAGGAAATGAGAAGAAGGTAGTGAACAGCTTCATAAACAGAAGGTGGTCTAAGCACTACCCTGGAAAGCAGTGCTGTGTTGAGCCATAAACACTATATCTAATTGCCATTTCAAAGCCATGCTTTCTTAAGGGAATCTTTTATTAACTCTTAGACAGGGTAGGTGGCCCCACAACACATCTTCTTTTCATCATTTCTTCACAGGGTAATCTATACTAATGAGGGCAACACATATTTGCTCTTCTACATGTCCAACACTCAACATATTCCTCACAATGATGCCCTAAAGTGGTTACCATCACTACTTTTGTATAAGGGATAATCTATAAAGAACTGAAGCACAGAGGAGTTGAGTAATGATCCCAAGCACACACCACACTGTGTCACCAAGGGAGCTTTCTAAGTAAAATAAACTTCTTCTGGAGTCTGTGCTCCTAACCACACAAACATGTTTCTTCTCAGATCACTAAGACTACAGGTCAACAAACGCTTCAACTGTCTAAAAAAAAAAAATCAATGCGCAAGAGCAAGATCCTGTGAGTGTTTAAACTTCAGCAAGCCAACTGGCAAGAGTGCAAGGAGGATTACACTGACGCTGAAGATTAAGAGCAACAGAGAAAGAGGAGATGCACACCTCCCGGGCCACATCTCTTAGCAACCACTCCAAAAGGTTCTGAGCAAACAGATGGAAAATGTGATCATCTCCGGTGCCCACTTTTCTCACAGAACACTGTTGTTAGAGGAAGGCATGTTTTGAGCTTCCTCTTCATTTTCTTCTGCTGTCTCCAACAGAAGTCCAAGCACTCTAAGCCCTCGCAAGCCACAAAGACTTTGCATGTGGACCCAGTGAGTGATCCCTGATTTGGAAAATAAGTGAAAGATTATTTAGTAAATTCAAGTATCCCTTCCTCCCGTAGTCCCTGGGGGAAGAAAGCTGTCTGGCAGGGTTTCCAGCACGCCCCACATACTACAGTCTCACACATTTCACCAAAGAAACAGCATTATGTCAGAAAAACTGGAACAGCCCATACATAGTATTATCAAGAGCCCTGGCTTTTCCTGATCACCTACTTCAGCTAGACATTTTGGTAAGACAGGACACCATGCTTCCTGTGAAATGTTCCAGCAACCATAAGGGGGGAAGCAGCAGTGTTTTACATAATGAGGAAAGGGATTTAGAGAAAGAGCATGAAAGGCACAGGGCCCTCTCTAACGCAGGACTTGGGTCAGCCTTTGAATCCAAAGGGGAATGTCAGCAGCAGACAAGTTCCACACAGGAAGCAGGGGATGGCAAAGGCAGTTTGCCAGCACTCGGCATGTGGAAGACTTTACAAAGCCACAGTGATTACAAATTGCTAAAAGCAAACTACCTAAGATCAGGCAACTACAAGGTTTCTGCAGTAAAATGGAGAAGAGGGCTTACCACAAGGATTTGTCAACACAAATTTCTGTTGAGATGTAACACTAAAAACCCCCAAAATTCAATGGTGTGTGTGTGTGTGTGTGTGTGTGTGTGTGTGTGTAAATGAACTGGATTAAATACTTCTAGCTGAAATATAATATTAAAATATAAGGGCTAACACTTTACATGCATGCTCTTATCTTTGGACTAGAAGTGCTTTTTAAATTTTAGGTATTTCAAGATTTATAATATTTACATATATATAATGAGAAACTCAGGAAC
>JADRCD010222849.1:0-13107 GCA_019843815.1 Montemys delectorum
GGTTTCTTGAAAGGATGTAGTGAGCTGAGTGGGAGAGTCAGACAGGTCATCCAGATCTGAAAACCTCGGGTGCTGAATAAAGGAATTCTCTAAACTTTATAGAAGATGTTTATCATGGTGGGAATCCTAACAAATGGCAGTTGGAGGGTCGCAATTCTATATTTTCCACAGCCTAGTAGCATCTTCCTCTAAGCCTGTGTGAAAGCTCAGATTGCCATAGGGAGGGAGCACAGGCATCCTTGGGAGAGCTCTGAGATTGCTGTTTAGCTTGGCTGTGAATGATCACTGTGAATGGTGGAACACACCTGCATGGAGTATGCTGCATCAGATTCTCAAGTTCATTTTATTAATGAGACTCAGAGAGGTTAAGCAGCTTCCCTTTCCAGATTAAACATCTAGTGATGCTTGAGGCTGGCGAGATGTACAAGTGCTAATTTCATCTCACAGAAAGAAAGGCTGCAGAGACTCTAAAAGAAACAAAGAAGATAAAGATTTGTAGCTTAGACTGAGGAGTGAAAAGCTGAGCACTAGGTGGCTATCTGTGATTGAAAAGTAGCCATTGGGCAGATCCTGAGGGGGAAATAATGGACACTTAAAATAGTAGATATAGGTGTCTCCTGAGAGGCTCTGTTAGTGCCTGACGAATAAAGAAGTAGAGGCTCACAGCCATCCATTGTACTGACCACAGGGTCTCCAATGAAGGAGCTAGAGAAAGGACCCAAGGAGATGAAGGGTTTGTGGCCCCTTAGGACAAACAATAATATGAACTAACTAGTACCCTCAGAGCTCCCAGGGACTAAACCACCAACAAAAGAGTACTCTTGGTGGGACTCAGGGTTCCAGCTGCATGTGTATAGCAGAGGATGGTCTAGTCAGTCATCAATAGGAGAAGAGGCCCTTGGTCCTGTGAAGGTTCTATGCCCCAGTGTAGAGGAATACTAGGGCCAGGAAGTGGGAGAGGGTAGGTTGGTAAGCAGGGGGAGGGGGGAGAGAATAGTTTTTTTTTTTTGTTGTTGTTGTTTTTTTTTTTTTTTTTTTTTTTTTAAGGAGAGTGAAACTGGGAAAGGGGATATCATTTGAAATGTAAACAAAGAAAAAATCTAATAAAAAATAAATTAAAAAAGAGACTTTGGACTTTTAGAGATATTGAATTTTAAGGTTTTTGAATTTATAAAGACTTAATTTTTATAAAAAATACACACAAAAAACCCAGCTATTTCAAAGAATTAATACAATCATAGTCCACTAAATATGAAGTCAAAGTAACAAATCTGAAGTTATGTGCGCAAAGCAAATAGATGTGAGTGTGCAGGCTATGAACATGTTTGGGACCTAGAAAAGAAGAATGGAAAGGAACTGAGAAATATGCATTGCAAGTGTCTGTACTTTGAAGTGTATATTATTTTCATAAGTGGAAAAGAAACAAATTTGTTTTTGAGAAAAAACAGGCAAAGCAAAGAAGCATACACACTTAAAAAAATAGTAGAAAAGGTAGTGAGACTGGACTCTACTCAGTTATGCTAAGATTTCCAGTTAAAGAGAGGTGGTTGCCCAGGGAGTAGTAACCTTTGGAGGGTTACAGTGCAATTCAAAAGAAGCGATGATAGGAAACTAACATTGCGCATCAACAGCATTGATGCTTGTTGTTAGTATCTATTGTTTTGAATTTGACGTGAATGACTTAGTCAGATAACTGAGAACTCAATTGTCCCAGGACGTGGCACAACACATTGCTCACTTACTGCTCCCGTGACCAGGGCTAGTTAATTTTATAAAAAGAAAAAGTGCTTGATGCTGAGTCTTGAGCATGGCCCCACTCTGTAAGGACAATGCACTGCACTGGCTTCATTTCCACAGTGTACCATCCTGGATTTGAGGAGTAGCTCATGAATAATGTTGCTTTAAAATACTCAGGTGCTATGGTCATCAAGGGAGATACCTGAAGACAAAACCAAATGTCCAGGCAGGAAACCCACTGCCCAGCAGGCCTTACTTTAGATTTACCACATGTGGACTCCTCTGAGCACAATTGATAGGTAAAGAATTTATGAGCTTATTCTTCGTTGAGTTAATGTTTGGCAAATCTTTTTTTTTTTTTTTTTTTTTTTTTTTTTTTTTTGAGTTAGAGATTTTTTTTGATAGTATTCAAGAGAGTAGGGAGGGCTCCTAGGCCCCTCCTGTTATTATGGGGTCTGAGATGGAAACTGTGAGGGAGATGCTTAGTGTTGTGGGCCAAGTTGGGACAGGGACTCCTCAGCAACCAAGGGCCTCTCTCCTGCTATCAGTGTCCTTGCTGGGGTGGGTAGTCCAGAGCTTCTTACTCCGTGGAGGCCATGTAGGCCATGAAGTCCACCATCCTGTTGCTGTTGTCATATTCATTGTCATACCAGGAAATGAACTTTACAAAGTTGTCATTGAGAGCAATGCCAGCCCCAGCACCAAAGGTGGAAGGGTGGGTGCTGCTTTTAAAGTCCCAGGAGAGAACCTGGTCCTCAGTGTAGCCCACGATGCCCTTTAGTGGGCCCTCAGATGCCTGCTTCACAACTTTCTTTATATCATCATAAAATCAAACTTGGTGGGTTTCTCCAGGAGGCATGTCAGATCCACAACAGATGCATTGGGGGTAGAAACATGGAAGGCCATGCATGCCAGTGAGCTTCCCATTCAGCTCTGGGATGACCTTGTTCACAGCCTTGGCAGCACCAGTGAATCCAGGGGATGATATTCTGGGCAACCCCATGGCCATCATGCCACAGCTTTCCAGAGGGGTCATCCACAGTGGCCATTCCACTCTGAGTGGCAGTGATGGCATGAGCTCTTTCATGATGCCAAAGTTGTCGTGGATGACCTTGGCCAGGAGGGGCTAAGCAGTTGGTGGTACAGGATGCATTGCTGTCAATCTTGAGTGAGTTGTCATATTTCTTGTGGTTCATACTCATTATAAACATGGGGACATCAGCAGAAGGGATGGAGATGATGACCATTTTGGCCCCATCCTTCAAGTGGGCCCGGCCTTCTCCATGGCGGTGAAGATGCCAGCAGATTCCACAACAGACTCAGCACCAGGATCACTCCATTTGATGTTAGTGGGATTTCACTCCTGGAAGATGGTGATGGGCTTCCCACTGATGACAAGCTTCCCATTCTCAGCCTTAACTGTGTTGTTGAATTTACCATGGGTAGACTCATACTGGAACATGTAGACCATGTAGTTGAAGTCAATGAAAGGGTCATTGATGGCAACTATCTCCACTTCGCCAAGTGCAGAGCAGAAGGTAGCCCTGGTAACTAGGCACCCAATATAGCCAAATCCATTCATACCGACCTTCACCATCTTGTCTACGGGACAAGACTGGCACTTCAGGAGAAGATGTGGCTGTCTCTGGAACAGGGAGGAGCAGAGAACCTTGGCAAATCTTAACATTTGCCAGGATCTTCATTTTACATCTACCTAACACACCAGCTTAGAGCATTTTGGAAGTTGCTTTCTGTTCCTCAATGTGTTGGAAGGTTCCAGACAGTGTGAACTGGTACATTGGTAACACGCCACTCCATAGGCCCCCAAACAGGAAAACAGTTTCTGTTAAAGTTTGCATACCCTTTTCAGTGCTTTGGATGTCAACTGTGTAGGTCTTGAAGGGTGCTGGTGATTAAACACTGTGTTTATTTTGGTACGTGTACCAATACTTTCCTTTCTTGGATATGTTTCTTCATTTAGGCATCATCTGAGGATTACTTCCATTGTTTTCATTCATTTTCTAGGAGACTGCAAGTAGACAAGCATCAAACTCCGTCACTAAACTCTTTTGAATCATGTGAGCTGACCCAAAGGTAATGAGACATCTATATGGAGATGTCTGCCCCAAAGGTAAATGAGACATGCATATGGAGATGTCTGCCCTGCTGCCTGCTGCAGAGTAGAAACTTATTGATATTCTTTATGACATACGGCAGAAAACAACCAAAAATAAAATTCCCCAAAAAAGCCAATCCCTTCAAAATTCACTCCTATTAACAATGTTGTTTTTTCAGGTTCTGAAAGTGAGAAAACAATGCCAAGTTGCATCTTGCCTTTTAAAAAGAAGATTTCTCTCTGTTTCTTTCTCTTGGTGCACTTTTTGGAAAAACAGCCTGGCTGTTGAGTTCTGATTGAGAGGGAGGCACACTGCAGTATGCAGGAAGGAGATACTAGAGCAGAAGGTAATGCTTGAAGCCACACTTTTAACATTCAATTTCAGTGCTGTCCAGAAAACTATAAAACGGGAAAGAGGTGAGTAATAGATTTGACAGCTGTACATTAAACTAGACCTTATTAGTGAAATATAAATTATAGCTAGGCATTTCCTATCACACCCTATGAAGTTAATAATAGGCAGTCAATGGGATTTATATACCCTTAACATTTTTATAATGAGTCTGTTGCTTTGATGACAGTTTACTGTCAAACATTATGCTTAAAGATCTATAATATTTGATTCAAATGATTAGATTAGTTTCGCTTCATTGTGATTGTTTTGATTTTCCCTTTACATGAGGTACACTCCCTCACTTCTCCCTCTTTTTCCCTTTTTTGTTTTCTCCCTTAGACTACGCCCTTAAACTTACATCCTACACTGGAAATGTAGGTTTGAAGTGGGTGCACATTGACCAGCAGAAACAGGTATGGTCACCAGAAGAGAGTGAGTTCCATGAATTCCTAGAACAGGTATGAGGACTTGGAAGAGGAGCCATGTTAGTTATGCTAGAGGTGGTAACATTTATAGGGGCTTCTGAGGGCATCTGCAGGGAGATTGTGATGAAAGTATAAGAGATCCCACTGGGAGGAAGGTGTTTCCTGGTGAGAAGGGTGCCCCTTACACACTGTGTCAAGGAGATAAGGTCCTGTCCTCTCCTGGAAAGAGCCCCATACAGATTACCACAATTGTCTGTAGTTTTAAGGACAGCTCTTCATTGGCCAAGTGCCCAATAAATGCTGCTTACAGATTGACTGCAGCTGGAGAAGGCACACAGAGGTAACTCTGAGGGACACTTGACAGAGCTCTGCTGCCCCTACAGGGTCATTTTGCTTGCATGGGTCAAGTGCCCACAGCTGTTGCCTCTACACAGCAAGGAGTGTGACTTTAGGAAGCAGATGTCTGATTTTTTTTCCTTCAGTAAATAGAGCTGTTGCTCAGACACACATGGTCTGTCAGGTTAGAGAGATTTCAAAGATGTTCATTTTCCAAAGGGGTAGTATTATAGTGGTGTTTATGTGACAGTTTAAATTATTTCAAACAGGCTGACAAGACCCCTATCTTTGCTCTGTTTTGTATGTCACTGTGTATATGTTTTTCCCTGCCCCACCTATCCTGGAACATGACTGCTAGCTCTGAAGATGAGCTTGAAAAAAGTACCTGTGCTTGAAGTTCAGGAAGACTGGCACCTGCCCCAGTACAAGTTTGGTTCTGCTGCTGTTACTTACAGTACTGTGAGAGGGAAAGAAGTTTTCTGCTTACATGTAGAGAGCCACGCCCGAGCTGGCTCAATCGCCATTACAACATGGCGCCGGCATCTGGTGTCCTCTCCCTGTAAACAAGTAGTCTGCGAATGTGCTGAGGGCCAGAGCGTGCCAAGTCACAACCCATCCCGGGGTGTCACACGAGGTAATGAGCAAACAGCCAATCAGAAATGAACACGCCGCTCTAGGGTGTATATAAGCAGTGCCTTTTCGGGGTTTGGGGTCTTCCTCTTCACATCGCAATAAACGCTTGCTGCAGAAGGATCCTGGTGTCCGCGTGTGTTCTTGCTGGCGAGACGATTGCACGGATCACACTTACAGCTTGTAGTCTATCATCAAATGAAGCCAAGACAGGAACGCTCAAGGTATGGATTGTAGCAAAGGCCACAGGGGTTGGAGGGACACTGCTGACTGGCCTTTTTCCACAGCTCGTTTAGCGACCTTTCATAGATAGCTCAAGCCCACCTGCTTAGGGACAGCATTGCCTACATTGGCTCTCCTATGTTATTCAGTAATCAAACAAAGATCAGCAGACAGGCCCATAGGCCAGTCTGTTGCAGTGAACCTTCAGTTGAGGTTCCTCTTCTCAGGTGTATCAAGTTAACAACAAAACTAACCAGAACACCACCTATTCTTGTTCTGACCTATACATACCTGAGCCTTGATATTTTCCTCTTTGAATTTAGCCTGGACCATCATCATCATGCTGTCTTTCTGAATCTTTGAGTTTTTGAAGACTACTGACAGCTTGCTTCTAGGCCTCCCTCATGTATATTATATACAAGCAATGAGAATCACTCTTGGATTAGCTTGTCAATGGCTGCTTCACTGGTGGTGAACACCATAGCTCTTGCAAGAGCATGAGGAAACACTGACGTGGAAATACTTAAACCATGATTTCTGCTATGGTAATCACATTCATCAGACATCAGGTTTTGTGCTAGATTTACATTACTTTCTAGTACTTCAGTAGTTGTATAGGACATCCTTATTATCCCCATGTTATTCATCCATGTGTGTCAGAGCATGGCTTCAAATCCCAAGCTGGAGATTCTTTTAAGAGTGGTAGAACCACAAGTGTGAGCTGAAATATTCTCGAGAAAGAAGGAGCTTTGATTTTTCATGTCAACTCACTGTCTTGTTTGGAAGTCTCAGCAGGCAAACTTATCTTCCTTTTTCTTAAGGATACTATTTTGTGTGTGTGATCATTCTTGTCTCCAAGCTAACTGACAAGTGTTACATTTAAGACACCCTTGGAAATTCTCTTATGCCTGAGTCAAGGTATGGCACAGAGTAGGTCTAAAACTGAAGAAGTTTATCCATAGAGAGTTAGTAAGTTGATAGATTTGGTGTATTTTCAGGAAAAGAAATCAGTGTTGCTGCTATTAGGAAAAAAGATACTGTGACAATCTCTAGCACTCACTGTGATAAAAGCAGACATCTAGAAAGAGTGGTTGTCAAGGAGAATTACAAGGGTAAGCAGTGCCTTAGTAACAACTTGGTAGATGTACAAAGGTGGTTAAAGGGTCACGAACAGAGGGTAACACTTCTCCAGCAGGCCTCAGTGGGGCACACAGAGCCTGGGTAGGATGTTGAGAAGAGGCCCCAGGACCTTCAAATGAGAGGCGCCATCTCTGTCACCAGGAGCTTAGATGTGAGAGAGATCTGTGATCAAGTGGTTATTGCTTATCCTGGACTAGAAAATCCTTTCTAGCCAAGGACCAATATTCTTTTAATATAGCACAATATGTACTTCAGGTTGTCTGTCAGTATGTGAGGCCTTTGAAGTACAATATTATCAAAGCCACTGACATTTGATCCATAGAAGATGAAAAATGATGCATTGTTATCAAATGCCTTTTCATAAACATCACATTCACATATTTTCATATAGCCTTTTTCTGAGGTTTAAAACAGCAACTTGTCCTTAGAAACTAGAAGAGTGTGTGTGGAATGGTTCTAAATGAAGATATTAATATTCACATTATAGCTAAACCTTGCTAATTTGCACTAATGACTGGGGAACCCATTGCAAATTACCAAATTAGTGAGTAAGCCAGCAACTAGGATTTCTAAAAACCCAAAGACAGCATTGGAAAATGAGCTCTTTCCGATAATTTCATCAATGGAATTGCATTTTAACCATTAAGAGTAATTTGTAGCCTATGTTTTTGTCTATCTTGCAAACCTAGGTGCATATTAAAGAGCAGTAGTGAGAGAATGAAAACAAAGTTTATTTTTAATAGTTGTGATTAAGGAATGTATGCAAAACAAAAGAAAATCTTGGAAAAAAAGATACCGGTGATTTGTTCAAAGGGTTTTATTTTTATTATATTTTTATTATTATGCCAGACATAACTGTGTTCATTTTCTCTTTTAGTCATCTACCAGAATGTGCAAGAGTTTAATGAAATATTACACCAAAGACTCATAAGCATCAGTAAAGTCTTTCAACTAACCAGCCATCTTATTAGTGGAAGAGGTAATTTTCTGAAGCTCAATTACATGAAAATGGAAAAGAGATGAGAGAGAGCAAGGGTAGGAATCACAGCCTTGTTGGTAATGACAGCCCAGATCTATGGACAATAACAGCAGAAAGAAGGCCCTAGTATTCAGGTCTTTGGGAACAGCTATGACTATCCACTAAAATGTTGTGCTTCTTTATTATTATTAAGTCTTCTATTTCAAAATACTTCATTTTGTTTTTGTAAGTTGTTATTGTTATTATTGTTAGGTATATATGAATTCTTCTTTATCTTTTTTTGTAAAATTTTTGAGAACTTCATATCTGAGCACTGCATCGACATTACTCCTGCCTCCTCTTCATCCTCAAATTCATCCCATATCCTCCCTCCCAAATTCATGATGTTTCATTATTATTATTACATGTGTATATAGCAATTCATACGAAGTCCATTTTTTTTTTTGCTTTTATGTGTTTGTGTCCAGGGATGCCCACTTGAGATTAGACAATTGGAAACTCATGCCTAGAGAAAACTAACTCACTTTCCCAGTAGCCATTGCCCATCTTCAGCTCCTTATCTAGGGTTAGTGGCCATATGGATTTGTCTGTCAACTGATGATGTCTTTATACTGGTCTTGTTCAGGCAACCTTATTTTTAAGAGTCCATGGTTACCTTTTCTCCATCATGTCTAGGAAAACTATTTAACAGCAGTCATTCTGAGCCTCTGGCTTAGAATCCTTCTCTTTATTCTGTGATTTTTTTCCCCCATAGTCCCATAGATATAGAGATTGAATTGTAGATATACTAGTTGGGCTTGGGCACCATACAATCACTTACTTAGCTACTACATTTGCCCACTTGTAGATATCTGAAATAGTTCTCATCTGCTATAAAAAGAAGTTTCATATATGGAGAATGAGAGGTATATTTATCAGTGGGTATAAGAACAAATATTTACAATACAGTTAGACATTATGTTGGCTTGGGAAAATAACAATAATTTGTTCTCCTTTAGGGTCTCTGACCACTTCTGCCACTAGTTTACAGGTAGGTTTATAATACCAGGCATGGATGTCCTTCTTTTGAGCAGTCCTTGGTCCAATTTGACATCTGTTGGGGATTCCTAAAATAAAAGTGTCACTATTGTTTTATTACAGACATCTTATCACCACTCTAGTCATAATTGTGGATCATAACCTTTATATGTAGGAGTAGGGATTTCTTCTTTCCCTTGGCATCTTGAATAGTACTTTCCTAAATTATGAGATTCCATTCTCAGAAAACTAGTGTCCGAGTCAATCCTAACTTGATTTCTTCAAATCCTGTGCCTAAAATGTAGTGTCTTCAGGATAGAACCTTTCTTTCAAACTGTGGGAGTCAACCAATGTAATGTTAGCAGGTTATTTTGTTTGGGGGAATTTTGTGGGTTCCCCTGAATATGCCTAGTACCAAGGTTTTTCTGCTCTTAATAGAACATGAATCGTTCTTGGTTATTGGAGTTAAAGATCTGGATTGCATTCCAGAAAGCTAGTAGGATAAGAAAAGAATGGGTTGAGTGTATAATCTAAAATGTGTGTATATCAGAGAAGGAATGAACTGTAGGCTCAGACTTTCAGAGACCTACTGGTCTCTTTTTATGTCTTCTCTAGGCAGGGTCCTCTTCATCTTCTAGGAGCAAAGAGGACCTCTGCCTTTATTGCCTTACACAGGAGATCAGAGCTTCAGCTTTGAATGTGGAGATGGGGCAAAGTAGAGAATTATTATGGATGATTTCTCAGGGCTATGAGCTGGTGGATGAAAATTGCTCCTGACCTTACTTAACTCTGGGGTTCTAGAGCTCTGCTAATAAGAGCTGATCTTGGTGTACTCAGCTCATGTAGAAAGCCACATTAGGAAGTGCAAATCAGGTAGGGATAACTAACTGTGACAAGACTGGAAATCAAAGCTGGGCAGTGGTGGCGCATGCCTTTAATCCCAACACTTGGGAGGTAGAGGCAGGCAGATTTCTGAGTTCAAGGCCAGCCTGGTCTTTTGTAGAAAGTGAGTTCCAGGACAACCAGGGCTACACAGAGAAATCCTGTCTCAAACCTTCCCCCCCCCCCCCCCCCCCAAAAAAAAAAAAAAAAAGACTGGAAATCATCAGCTCCACTAAGCCCTAAGGGCAAAATGGCAGATACATGGAAACGTCCAGTTCTAAAGGAGGCAGGCTTCTACTGCTCCGATTCTCTTAACATCCTGTTCATAACTGTAGCATACATTTAATGAAGTCTCTCCGCAGAAACAATGAAGTAGGAGACTTCCTTTCTTACACTGAGTTAGACCAAGGACTAGAAGGCTAGGGGGAAAAAATCAAATAAAATTGAATGAAAATCAACTCAATACAACCTCCTTAGATTCCTTTCCCTTGCAGTACTTATCATGCCACAATGAGAGCACATAGTGTTTGAAGACATTACTGAATAAGAAGAAAATTACCCTACCCACATACAGAGATGAAGGCTAGGTGCTCCTGCCATTATATAAAATATATTTATATAAAATATCTCATGCAAGTGTGACTTAGGACACATTTTGGCAGACCAAAATAGAAATGCAAAAGAAATAATTATTTCTAGAGAAGATACAACATGAAAAAAAAACCCCAAGTCTATAGATAATTTAAACTTGAACTAAACTTTGAATTGTATAAATTCTCATAGTCTTATTGACCTTCTGCTCTTTGAAGAAGTGAGGAATATAAGTAATATTTTTTTTCAAGGAAAATGGGCTGTTGTTGCTATTAAAACTTTAAACTATTCAAAGAATAACTAGTTTTTTTCCCCATAATTGTTTAGGCAGAATTGTATGAATTATTTGTTTATTTGTGTTGAAGCTTCAAGAGCTCTGGAGTCTTAAGTTTACTGGAAGTGTCTTATGCTTTTCTCCTCTCCTTGCCCAGCTTTGATGACTTTCATGAGTAGTTACCCTGGAGACACGATGATAATGGTCATAACAGGTACACTCAGTCTCCACCACTCTCTGACAAGGATGCTGTTGATGTGACTGGGTACAAAGTTCTTGTAATGAAATCCCAATCCAATTACTGAAGTGTAGAAGCTAAAGTATCAGCAAAATACACTGAGAACACTTCAGCATCTTTCGTTTTCTTTCTGCCCAGCTCAGATATTATTACTTCTTAAACTTTTGTCTGCAGGAATCCATCAATGTCCCTTTTCAAATTCTCTAAAAACATTCTCCAAAGTGGATTTGAAGATAGGCAATTTCTTCTTATCTGAGTTTTCATGGGATTTTAGCTCAAATTTTATTGTATTGGTAAGAGCCCTTTAGATGTTCATGAATGGTATTCAAGTTGAGTTAAAACATACATGCTATAATCCACTCCTAATCTTAGGATGGCATCTAGGAAAAACAATCAGAGAAAACATTCTGTTATTCAGAGGAGAGTCTGACCACTTCCTGTGAATACTCCAAATGTTTGATAGTCCCATGTCTTTAGCTGATAACAATAAATTTTCAGAAAAGTCCTTGGAAGTGTTTATCATAAGGACTAACAAACAGACTTGCCAAAGCCACCTGTGCCACGCACACTCGTCTATGCCAGTCAGGTCTGCAGTATCGGGCTTAAAAACCTGATCAAGGGCAAGAGGCAATAAGGACCCAAAGGGGTACCCGTGCCTCCTTGCTATTCAAGGTAGCCGCTGGCATCTCCTAACTCAGACATGTTCCAGATCAGTCTTTCCAATCGTCAACACACCCTCATATTTAGGCATAAAGGTACCCCAAGAAATGATTCATTTAAAGCTAAGATTGGGCATTGTTTCCTGGCCAGCACGATGTTTCCAATATATCCTAATTTAATTCCAAGCTATCCTTAGCTTGAAATTTCTCTCAAGGAATCTGCCTGTCAGACAGGTTCTGCCCTTAGAATTAGCAACAGAGGTCAAGCTTATTCCTCATTCCTTAGGGCAGTCTCACAATAGTCAGAACTGTTTTACATACTAGAAACTCAAGGCCATTAGCTAGACTGTTTAGGTCAGAACTTTCAGGTGCATGCCTCCAGCCAGCAAGACCCAGAGAATTAACAGGAAATGCCAGATCGGACTATCCTAGTCTTACCTCTAGCAGAATCAGGGAATTAGCATAGGAATACCAAAATAGCCCCAACAGGGAGGGCTCAACTGCTCTTCCTCCTACTTCACACCTGGCTACCTACCTACTGACCTTGTGTATCTGTCACTTGCTCTCTGATCCTTTTGACCCCAGCCCATCTACGTGACTCTTGTCATTTGCCCTGTTTCCTGTATACCATATAAGTCTGCTTTTCACTTTGTGCTCTCTCTTGGACTCTCTTGGATTCTCTCTTGGACTCTCTTGGACTTCTTGGATTGAGACTCGAACTAGAACTTAGGCCTCAGTCCCCTGGGTCCAGTTTGGGCTCGGGGGATGCAGAGCCTATCCAGAGAGATGGCTGCTGCTTTAGATTCAGTGTGTTTCAGGTGGCCTTAAATGTACCTTAATTACTAAGCCGCCAGATTTATCATTTCTCTTTTGTAATGACTGTAAAAGTCTGATGGCATTTTTAAGAAATACATTCAGATCCTATACTTCATGTGTCGTCTCTGCCATCATTTCTTCACCTACGCCTTGTTGACCTGACTAGGACCCCCCCTTTCTCCCTCCGGTAGAGGGAGGCCCAGATCGGCCGGCCTGCGGCACACCTGGGACAAGGGTTTGTATATCATTTTAAGTCTTCTAACATGGTAAAAGAAGATTTAATCCCTCTGTATTGAATTCAAACTTTCATTTATAAAGCAACAGTCTGGCTAAAACATCTCAAGTTCAATGAAAGAAGTTGCCAGTGTACATTTGCCAGACTTGCTGAAGTCTAACATGTGTAACATGTGATCTTAGTTCTCCCATCGTGATCCAGATGAAGGATTGTGGAAATTAGAATGGGAACCTCTTCTACCAGTCGTGTCATGGTTTCCCTGGTTTTCTGCAGGTATTTCAAAAAGGAAGCTGGAGTGGTTTTACTACAGCTATGTTCACTGAGAATCATCTTATTCAGCTTCTGTTTTCAGCTCTTTCCTGAAAATCCCTCTCTCTCTCTCTCTCTCTCTCTCTCTCTCTCTCTCTCTCTCTCTC
>JADRCD010222849.1:13117-35654 GCA_019843815.1 Montemys delectorum
TCTCTCTCTCTCTCTCTCTCTCTCTCTCTCTCTCTCTCTCTCTCTCTGTGTGTGTGTGTGTGTGTGTGTGGTGTGGTGTGCTGAGATGGTATCCTTAGTCTATGACCATTCTTAATAAAAAGGGTGAAATGTTGTAGATGTTATTTTCTCTTTTTGTTAGATATTTTTCTTTATTTACATGTTCAAATTTCCTGGTTTCTCCTCTGAAAACATCCTATTTTCTCCCCCTCACCCTACTCACCAACCCACCTCTCCCAGTTCCTGGCCCTGGCATTCCCCTACACTGGGTCATAGAGCCTTCACAGAACCAAGGGCCTCTCCTCCCATTGATGACCGACTAGGTCATCCTCTGATACATATGCAGCTGGGGCCATGAATCCCACTATGTGTACTCTTTGGTTGGTGGTTTAGTCCCTGGGAGCTTTGGGGGTACTAGTTAGTTCATATTGTTGTTCCTCCTATGAGGCTGCAAACTCCTTCAGCTCCTTGGGTTCTTTCTCTAGCTCCTTCATTGGAGACCCTGTACTCAGTCCAATGAATGGCTGTGAGCACCCACTTCTGTATTTGTCAGGCACTGGCAGAGCCTCTCAGGAGACAGCTGTATCAGGCTCCTGTCACCAAGCACTTGTTGGCATCCACAATAGTGTCTAGGTTTGGTGACTGTATATGGCATGGATCCCCAGGTGGGGCAGTCTCTGGATTTTCCTTCCTTCGGTCTCTGCTCCATAGTTTGTCTCTGCAACTCCTCTTATGGGTATTTTGTTCTCCCTTCTAAGAAGGATCGAAGTATCCACACTTTGGTCATCCTTCTTGAGTTTCATGTGGTTTATGGATTGTATCTTGGGTATTTTGAGCTTCTGGGCTAATATCCACTTATCAGTGAGTACATACCATGTGTATTCTTTTGTGATTGGGTTCCCTCACTCAGGATGATATTTTCTAGTCCCATCCATTTGCCTAAGAGTTTCATAAATTCATTGTTTTTAATAGCTGAGTAGTACTCCATTGTGTAGATGTACCAAATTTTCTGTATCCATTCCTCTGTTGAGGGACATCTGGGTTCTTTCCACATTCTGGCTATTATAAGCAAGGCTGCTATGAGCATAGTGGAGCATATGTCTTGGATTTCTAAATCCAAAAATAATTTCACTAATAAAGACAAATGTTTCCTCAAGAAAATAAATGAACTAAGATTAATCCCATGGTCCAGTGATAGCGTGAGCTTGTTTTCTGACATATACTTTGTGGTTAAGATAACTTCACCTAGTTGATTACATGAATACCTGCTTATAGCTTAATTTACTTATGTAAAATCTGCAGGATCATATAGAAACTCACTACAGTAGAAACATCTTAAAATATATACATATGTGAAAGATGTATAAATGAAATCAGCAAAGAATGGAGGAGACAAAGCCCCAGTGAGACATCTCTTGATTCCAGATGAAATTCTAACACCAGGAATGGGTTACTTTTAATTGAGTTGTTGGCCAAAGGGGCCTCATGGAGACCTCCAAACTACTCAGGCTGTTGGCAGGGCTCTTGGCGGCTCTCCACAAATGGACACTTATACAACTCATTGAGCATGAAGAAACTGATGGAGTGCTCATAGTGGTCTAGGTGGAGGTGGAGGTGGAGGTGGGGGTGTGGGTGGGGGTGAAGGTGGGAGTGGAGGTGGAGGTGAGGTGAATGTGGAGGTGGAAGTGATGTGGAGGTGAGGTGGGGGGAGGGGTGGAGGTGGAGATGGGGCTGGGGGTAGAGGTGGAGGTGGAGTTGGAGGTGGAAGCTTCACCCATCCTGAATAATGTTCATGGTACTGTAACATACTGTGCATGATACCAGAGAGGAAAGGTAAACACCAATACATCTACAACACCCTCCCACAGAAACATTTAAATCTACTTAAAACCAATCTGTTCATGAATCAAAATGTATCATTTGATCACCTACTGTACAGAAGATATGATGTCATCATTTTAAGGGCAAATGTTTATGAGTTGGCTTTGTTTCAGGAAGTTTATAAATTATATAATTATTAAAGATGCAGTCACATGGGAGTAGCTAGAGAATGCCAACTGTGACACTGGGTAGCATAAAGAGGATGTCAAGCTTAACTTGAGTGCTTCTTCTAGCCCATACTGATCCAGCATGAATTGTCTGTGGCATCTATGAGGCAAGGCATGTCAGTAAGAGATATGTAAGGAGGAGTTAGAGAAACATTAGTCTTCAAAATTAATATTTCACAATTAAATATATGTGGTAAGCCTCGAGATCATATACATAAAGGTAAAATTATACAGACTAAACATTTATGTATTTAGGAAGACACACATATACAAGTATATACAACACACACATGTTTATGAACAGAGCATTTTAATACAGGTTGCTGAATTTTCTTATATATGGTAAACAGCCCTTATTACCATATCAAGGAAAGTAGTTTCTTTCATGTACACATCTACTTAGGGAGTTTTTAATAATGAAAGTGAACCAACCACACCATTGTCCATTTTTTTTAACAAACATATTGGTACTCTGTCATAAATTAGGAATATAATCCATAATTAACCCATATTCAGGGAGGCTTCTGGAAAACAAGGCTTATTGTTTTTATGAGTGGAGTCTTTCAGCAGTTCAAGGCCAAGAACACTCATTTAAACATTGCTAACATTTACTGTTGTAAGAGAAATATTTTATTATTTTTTATTATTTAAAAATGTGTGTGTGTGTGTGTGTGTGTGTGTGTGTGTGTGTGTGCATGAGTACAGGTGGCAAATAAAGCCAGAAGCATTGAGTTGTTTTGGAGTTTGAGTCACAAGTAGCTGTGAGTCACCTGATGTGGGTACGAGAATTCAAACTTGAGCCTTCCAAAATGAGCTCTCATCAGCTAGGTCACCTTTTCCGTGATTATGCATTCACAGGTACAAGGCCCACTCCTATTTACACCTTTTATGGTGTACTACTGTAGAAAAGTATTTAATGTCACTCTTCAGGGAGTTGCTAAAAATTTAACAGCAAAACATCTCTTCTGAGAAATAACCCACTGCGAGATACTGATGGCAGACACGAGTTTTAGAAAATGCTAGCGTACAGCATCAGCTTGGTGGTCCTAGCAACCATCACTAAGCCACACTAATATTTTACTTATTCTCCCCTCTTCTTTGCATTCCAATGTACCAGAATAATTCATATCCTTGCTAACCTTTGTGGATGATTTCCCCAAAGGTTTTCCTCATCAATATCCGTGAAAACTAACCCATTGTCATCATCTGTTAAAAAGTAATTAGACCTAAGTAACTGCTTTGTCCTGGCATCTTTCTAACTGAATTGATTTTTCTTTTCTTTTTATTTGATGGTAGATCTATTAATTGTGGCTATGTTGGAAAGCTATCCCCCTTTTCTTCTCCTATTTCTCTCTGTTTTGCTGAGAGGCTCTGGCTTCCACCAGGCTTGGAGAGTTTAATGCCAGGCCAGCATTTCCCTCATTTTATTATGCATTCTATTCCAAAGCAGAAGAATGGATTTTTCTATCTTGCTTTATTAGATTCGATTTTGGAATATTTTACTTAATGGGTTATTTTCATGGCAGTCTCTGAGCAACATGTATATGGGAAATGTGTGCTACTTTATTAAAAATATCCCTTGGGGGTATTTTCCCCCAGATTTTTTTTTTTGAGATTACCATTTGATACATAAAAGAAAAAAAATCCCTTTTAGTTTTAGATGGTCACTCTATAACAATCTTGAGACATTCAAATACAATAACTGGGGGAGTGCCACAAGAAAGGATAAACGAAAACCAGACAGTCCATGCTTGTGTAGTTTCTGTTGCTAAAGCTCAGACGGGATGTCATCCCTGAACTGTATAAGAAGCTGCCTTGGGAGGGTAATCCAAAGCTTCGGCTGCTATAGCCTTGCCGAGTTGGCTGTCCCCTTTCTTAGTAGTCCCCATTAGTCACTTTTTTTGCTTCAGGGCACAATTAGAGGGATTAATTTTTATCTACAATTCTTCTTGAGGGTAGGTTTCCATTCTCTTGGCAAGAGTATTTTTCACTCACTCCAAAGGCAATTGGGAAGCATAAGAGAAACTCCTTGATAGAATTATATATGATCAGCAGCCAGTGCTGTGTGTTTAAATAGGTAACCTTAATGTTGTGTGACTAGAATTTGGCAGTAAACAGATATTTTATGTTCTGCCAAGATTTTACTATCAGATATACTCTCCTGTTAGCTATTTAATGAGACAAGGTCTCCCTCCCTACTGCTCCCCCCACCCCCGTTTTGCTACACTGCAGCATTGCTTAGATTTATGTCTGATTCAAAAGCAGCTGTTCCCAGTTGCTTTCTGGTACTTAGTGTCTGAACTATGTCTAGTGTTAGCAATTTGCAAAGCCTTTATAGCTTGGATACTGATCTTATACGGTGCTGGTGGCTTGGTGAATACTCACATAAGCAAACAGAAATGAAAACTGTACACAGTTCATTAGTGGACTGTTGAAGCCTGGGATACAGTCTGAATTTGAAATCGTCTCAGCTATAAAACCACTCTTTCTTGGAAAAGGTAATCTCTCTCTGCTTCAACCTCCTGATTTAGAATATAAGGATTATACAGTTTTCTAAACCCTGACTTCTGTAGAGAACGATAAAAATTAGTCATTGGAAGTGAGATTGCAAACAGAAATTGCTCCACAACATGAAAGCTAATATTAAAACCGTATATACATGTCTCGATACATGCAAAGATAGTCTATCCTTTAATGACTTGAAAACCTTCTCACAAATAAAAATGTAGCTCAATTAAGCCTTTTGCTATTTTGCTCATATGATTAAATATTATGCTCTTTTGTTGTGCTAGAAATGTTAAAGGAATTACAACAAAATATGGGTGTGTCAAAATAGTCACTGTGTAGGCTGTTTGGCAGCTTTTGACCAATGCCTTAACTTGGTTCCTTCTTAGAAATAGTCTCAGGAGGAGAGTGAAAAAAGAAAGAAAAATGATGATAAGGCTGGTCTAATACAGTCTTTACCATCCAAACTGGTCCTTGGCACTCACCATCACAGATGCTAAGGTGTCTGCATGAGACCTTGGGGGTTCCAAGATGCTTGTGGGTTTATTGTGGATCGGTGCATGGTGACACAGACACTGGGCCATAGCAACGAGACCGACAGGCTTCCTGCTCTCTCCTGGTATCTTGCATTCCTCATGGCAAAGAAAAAAAAAAGTAGAAAGCAGGAAACAGAAAAACGGATAAATCCTGAGAGCTGGAAAAGGAAAAAGTCGGATGCTTAATGGATAATGTGATACTGCCTTCCACTGGGGAGTATAGGAAGTCTGCTCAGAGGAGGGTTAAGTAATGAAGACAGAATGGAATGTAAGTTGCTGGAGGAGCGCTTTAGGCAGAGGCCCAGCATATGAGATGAAGAGAGAGCCTGAGGCTGGTGTAAGGAGACCAGGAGGGCTCAGGTCTAGGAAGCCATTCTAAGGTTGATCTTAAGGGTACTGGGGAGCCTCTGAAGGCAGCAAGCTGAGGATTTCTGTGGCTCTATTCACTGTCCAAATTTTACTGTGTTCTGGAAGGAGAATGAACCATGTGTTGCATTTGGAACAGGATTATTGAACTTGAATGTGCTCCTTTCTCTTTCTCCCCATCCCTGCCTCCTCTCCCCAGATCTGAGACACTGTCAGTTACTTCCTACCTCCGTACCTTATTTCATAGGCCTCTTGACCACCCTCTCCCAGCTATCCTTCCTTCTTGTCAGTTTTCCTCACCACAGATGCAGCATGTGAAATTGATGAGTTCTAGTCCCTAGACACTCACAGTGGCTTTCTGTTGCCATCAGAATAATGTGTGTCTGAGTTGGAGTGGCTTTTCATCACCACCACCACAACACCTGACATAAGCAGTGTTCGAAAGAAATGACTTATTTTGGTTTCTGTTACAGTGTGTTTAGCTCGAGATAGTGGTCAGGACAGACCCTTTTACAGCATTGGAGATAAGAACCACAGAGAGAAATATGGGAAGGGTCCAGGGCACAATATTCCCAAAGAGCTGCTCCTAATGATCTATTTCTTTCAGCTAGATGCTGCCATGTGACTTTTCACTAATCAGAGCATGAATCTGTCAGGCAATTAAACCAACCATTAGACTAGACTCTTCATAATCAATGTTTTTCTGGACTCACAGGCACCCCTAGAGCTTTGCTTCACCCATTTACTGATATTTTTCTTTGTAAACCATGTCATCTATCCTGGGTTGAAGCCTGCCAGCCCTTGCAGGCTCAGCTAAGCTGGCTTTCCCTGCTTCCCTGGACTCACGAGAAAGTTTGTCCCTGACTCCATGACACTGTGCATTCTGCTCTCCTCCATCCTAATAGTTTATTACCTCATTGTCACTTCTACCCAGGCTGTGGTTATCACATTTAATGTGTCTTCAAGTTAGTTTTCTTGTTTCCAAAATGAGAGTACAATGTCTATTTCTTTGTTATTATGACAATGATGTGGGTTAACTCTTAAAACATATGAATAAAAAAATAATGTGATATTTCTGGTGATAGTAGGAATTACAGAGTTCTGGTTTCCTGGCCAGGCAGTGGCAATGACCAGAATCTGATCCTATGCACATGAGCTCTAAGCAGAGAAGTGATGATGTGGCCTGAGCTGCGGAAATCAGGATGGTCATGATGCCTCTTCTTAGTGTCTCCCACAACTTCTTCATAGAATGAGGATTTCAGCATACCTTCCTCACAGGGCTGTGAGCAGGCAAATATGAACACATGTAAGCACACTGAATGGTACCTGGCAATACTTAGAGATGTAAGATCTAAGTATTTTTGTTAGATAAAATAAATACTTACTGTTGTATTTATTTATTATCACTTTTCTTTATTTTCATATGCTGCTCAATCAAAGAACTGACAAAACTGAAGCCAGACCTACTTATCTGGTTTGTCTATATTACATGTGGCCCAGACTCCAAGGCTAAAATCTGGGACCAGTCTTTCTGTTGGCATGGCCTGGCTCTGTGGAAGGGCCCATGCACTGTGAAAGGCTATATGCTTATTGGTCATCCTTTTTCTTGCTTCTCTAACTATAGACATAATATTGCCTGTGTTGCAAATGAAGGTAACCAATTCCACCTTTGCGTTCACTTTTTCACTTCCTCTGAGGACCTGTCTACTAATCATTGATGTCAGTTCTTCTTTTGTTGGTATGTTCCTTTATGGTTCAGAGAGAGACAAACAATAGAATGCCAGCAGAGAGAAGCATGCCTGGCTACAAGCAACTTAGGGTAGACACATTTGGGTGTCTACCGAGTACACAGAGAACTCTGTATTGCTTATAATTGAGAAGGAACCCTTGTCCTATATGATAGAGGAGATGGACTGAGTCAGGTATTTAGGATGCTTGCTGTCCACATTTTATCTAAAGGTATCCTGGTTTTGTCTGTTGTTCACTGAGAATTGAGAAAAGTGAATGCTGAAGACACAGGATGATCATGAGACTTTTCTTCTTTCCATCTATGGCCAAGTAACCATCTCTTCCTTGTCATCACAGAAGGTCATTTATTCTTTGGCTAGACCAGCTCAACATATTCACACAGCTTATACAGAATGTCTTTAGCAAAATTTAGTACAAGAAAAAAAATTGACTTGAAAGAATTCACATGTAAACTACACCCACAGATTCTGCTTTTAAGTTTTTCTAAATGGTAAGCCCAGGTCTCACTTCTAAAGGATATTCATATTTAAGGATATATAGCCTTTCTGGGTAATTCTAGATTAGCTTTCTTGTCCTTGAAATCTAGGAACCACACAGTCAAATGACTATTTCCAACTCTTTGCTCTGCCTCCTCTATTACCAAAGCAATCACACTGTGTCAGGATCTGCGTCCTGGGATATTAGGATTCGTACACAGATAGATGATTTGAAATAAGTCAAGGAATTTCTGTTTGTAAAAGAAATCTTAGGAAATATAAGTCATTTCTTGATCTTTAGAGGCTAAGTTTTGTCTTTGCAATATTTGTAATGTGCAAGAAAAAATGACCCTACTTATTCCATTTATACAATATGATGAATAATGTGAATAATAAATGCAGTATATATTTCATTTTTAGTGTATGACCTACTGATGCTTTATTTCCTACTTTTAATCCTATTGTGAATTATTAAGTAATATTTTGAAATGTACACCTTCATAGTTACCTGTAGATACTACAAACATTTTGAAAAGTAAAAACACCATTTTTTTGTGAACATATTTTTCTTTTGATTGAAAGTTTTTTTATTAGATGTTTTCTTTATTTGCAATATCTCCTTTCCCAGGTTCCCCTCCAAAAGAAAAAATACAAATGAAATAAAATAAGAAAAAAAATTTAAAAAGCCCCAAAACTAAAACAACCCTCTTTTCCCTCTCCCTGCCCTGCTCATCACTCCACCCTTTCCCACTTCCTGGCCCTGGGATCCCCTACACTGGAGCATAAAACCTTCACAGGGCCAAGGTCCTCTCCTCCCATTGATGACCAACTTGGCCATCTTCTGTTATACATATGCTGCTAGAGCCATGAGTCCCCCCCATGTGTATTCTTTGGTTAGAGTTTTAGTCCCTGGGAGCTCTGAGGGTACTTGTTAGTTCATACTATCGTTCGTGCTAAGGGGCTGCAAATCCCTCAGCTCTTTGGGTCCTTTCTCTAGCTCCTCATTGGGGATCCTGTGCTCAGTCCAATGGATGACTGTAAGCCTCTACTTCTGTATTAGCTGGGTACTGTCAGAGCCTCTCTGGAGACAACTATATCAGGCTCCTGTCAGCCAACACTTGCTGATATCCACAATAGTGTCTGGATTTGATGATTGAATATGGGAAGGATTCCCAGGTGAAGCAGTCTCTGGATTGTCCTCCCTTCAGTCTCTGCTCCAAAGTTTGTCTCTGAAAATCCTTCCATGGGTATTTTGTTCTGTCTTTTAAGAAGGAACGAAATATCCACACTTTGGTCTTCCTTCTTCTTGAGTTTCTTGTGGTTTGTGGATTGTACTTTGTGTATTCCAATCTTGTAGGCTAATATCCACTTATCAGAGAATGCATACCATGTGTGTTCTTTTATGATTGGGTTACCTCACTCAGGATGATATTCTCCAGGTCCATTCATTTCCCTAAGAATTTCATAAATTCATTGTTTTTAATAGTTGAGTAGTACTCCATTGTATAGATGAACCACATTTTCTGTATCCATTCCTCTGTTGAGAGACATCTGGGTTGTTTCCAGTTTCTGGCTATTATAAATAAGGCTGCTAAGAACATAGTGGAGCATATGTCCTTATTACATGTTGGAGCATCTTCTGGGTATATGTCCAGGAGTGGTATAGCTGGGACCTCTGGTAGTACTATGTCCAATTTCCTGAGGAACAGCCAAATTGATGTTTTTAATTATCAAATAAAATATCCATTCATAACCTTAGAAGATAACAGAGTAGAAGATGGTATCCAATTTAAATTGTTTGAAATAGTCTACTGTACTTTTTATTAATTAATTATTTTATTTACTTACATCCCAAATGTTGCCACACCCTCCTGGTCCCCCTTCACAGAGTTTTTCCATTCTTTCCACTCCCCTTTGCTTCTGAGAGGTTCCCCCTTGGGCATCCCTGCTCCCCTGAGCATCAAGTCTCTACAGGATTAAGCACATCCTTTTCCACTGAGGCAAGACAAGGAAGTTCTCTGCTACATATGCATCAAGAGCCATTGGACCAGCCCTTGTATACTCTTTGGTTGGTGGCTTAATCCCTGATTAGTTGACATTGTTGGTCTCCCTTTGGAATTACCATCCCCATTCAGTTCCTCCAATTCTTCCTCTAATTCTTGCATAGGGGTCACTGACCTCAGTCCAATGCTTGGTTGTATCTGTCTTAGTAAGCTGCTGGTAGAGCCACTCAGAGGATAACCATGCTAGGCTTCTATATTCAAGCAGAACATAGCATCAGTAGTAGTGTGAGGGTTCAGTGCCTGCCTATAGGATGGATCCCAAGTTGGGCCAGTCACTGGTCAGCCATTCATTCATTATCTACTCCATTTTCATCCCTGCATTTCTTTTAGATAACAGCCTTATTTGTAATAGCCAGAAATTGGAAGCAACCCAGATGTCCCTCAACCAAAGAATGGACACAGAAAATGTGGTTCATTTACACAATGGAAAACTATTCAACTATTACAAAAAAGGATATCATGAATTTTGCAGGTAAATGGATGGGACTAGAAAATATCATCCTGAGTGAGACCCAAAAGGACAATGCATGGCATATACTCACTGATAAATGGATATTAGCCAAAAAGTATAGAATACCATGATATACCACACAGACAGTAAGAAGTTAAACAGGAAGGAAGGCCCAAGTGAGGATGCTTAAGTCCCACATACAAGGGTGAACAAAATAATCATGGGGGCAGAGGGAGGGAGGGACTTGGGTGGAAGAGGTGAGGGTGAGGGGAAAACAGGCACAGGATTAATGTAGGAGGAGACAGGAGAGAGACCCAAAGTGCCAGGAGAATGAATGAAACTAGGCAGCAGTTGGGGCTGGTGTAACCTCTGGAAAGTCTCAGATACATGGGATGGGAGAGGCTCTCAGGACTCAATGTAGGTGACCTTAGCTGAAATGCCCAACAGTGGGGATATGGAACCTCTAGGAGTAAGATAGGGCCCCCAGAAGAGAGATGGGAACACCCACTCACCTTCAAAATCTACTATAATTTTATCTAACTATCCATGTATTAGCTGTGAATGTACATACTCCCTAGATATACGTAAAGAATCACATACATTGTCAAATTCCACTATCTCCACATTATCTTAAATCACTTCATACTAAGTTGTGAGTAGTTATAATGTGAGCTCCTAGTTGGAGACATTTATTGATTATGGAACCAGCATTTAGAGGCGCATCTTCATTGGGTAAGTAATTGATAGTTTCTGCAATGTCCAATGTGGGAAGAGACAAAGGACGTAAAATATTACAAATGAGGGAAAAAACAGATTACCATTTTGACAGGTAGAAAAGTCTTGAATATAGAAAGATAATACAAAATTAATACCACCTTTAGGTACCTGACAGGAGCACCTCTTAGTTTATGCATGGATTCTGCCTCACTCCGCACAGCTTCAAAGATTGACCCAACTGGGGTAGTAAGGGAGTAAAGGAAGAACAGTACTGAGAAATCTGTAGACACATATCGAAAAAATCTGGGACTACATGGTTTGGATTCTCTGGTGGAGAAGCCAAGGCACCCTGAAATTTCAGAGTGTGTACATAGTTGAACAGAGAGTGGGGTTATTGCATACTGCTGAGTGAGGAGGTAGGGTTATTATAGACAGACAAATAAGGGAGCAGGTTTAACTAATCTAGGCATGAGCAGTCTCTGTATAGGATCAGTCTTGATGCTGTAAAATGTCTGAGGAAATAAAGCTATGGTGGGCATTTTTTTGCTGACATTATGAACATTTGTACATGGGCCAGAGGAAGACTATGCCATCCTTCTGTGCCTGGCCTAAGGGAGGTTTTGGTATTCCATAACTGAGGCATTCACTTTAGTCTTTGGTCGAAGTCTTAGCGAGTATCAATTGTTATTAATATTAAACCAAATCTCTGATGCAGGGAAAACTTAAAAGTATTTTCTAAATTGCTATTGAGAATTGTAAATGGCAAGGCTGGGTAATATTCATGAGGTGCGAGGTCTGGGTAAGGTCCTAGATGGAATCCAACACAAAAGAGAGGAGTTGATGTTAAAGACTAGAGAGAGATTCAGTTGGCTAATTTTGTAGGCTAGTCTGTAATGAACATAACACACTAACAAAGAGTGCTTTCTTTGTGACTTTATTCCTTGGTGTAGCTTGATGATGAGGTTAGACTTAGGAAAACTGAAACATGACTTTTGTTTTTGACAAGACTACATTTATATATAAAATGTTTGTATCAAATTTGTTAATTATGCAATTCTAGATTAAACAACTGTTTCACATAAAATATGTCACAATACCAGAGACAAATGCTTCAACTTAAGAACTTAGCTGGACTGATTTTTATAGCAGAGTTCAAAAGTTATGTATCATTTTGGAGTAAGTGTGAGGTCTCTGGGGGAAACAACCTCTTCTACAATGTCATGGCCCGGTGAGAATTCCTTTCTCTCACTTAACTACCACTGTGCATTGATTAGTGTATAAGCTGGAAAACTAAAGGGGAAGATGAATATTTGTGACTTTTCTTTAGAAGCAAGATTTTCTTCTCTTGTTCATTTATTTACTTGGTAATTGATGACTTCAGGTTTTCTCTGGATGTGATGCTGATCATTTTACAAAATTACTAACTCAGAATGGAAACTAAGTAGATGGAGAAGTAGAAGATAGAATAAAAGACGACTCCATTACATTTGAATTTCTTCCTAGGATTGTAAAGAGGTCTGCCTTTTGGCCACTTTTCTGCATATTGGGACTTCAGAGTTATTAGAACTCTTCATCCATGGATATGTGAGTTCTCTACTTTTTAGGCATGTGAGGATAATGCTTCTCTTCTCTCCATTGGAAAACAAATGGGCTTTGTCATGTTCATTGCTTTTACTGATGAGTTCTGAACACTGAATAGAAGTGGCTTGTATGGTTCCCCTGGTTTGGCTTTGGAAGAATGCATTGAGATAGTGTCTTTGTATTTCGGTTTCCAGCTGAATATACTGGCTAACCTCCTAGCTGCTTTATATTAGGCATGAGGATGATTGAAGAATAGATACTTTTGAGTTGTAACACTGACATTGGGTGTCATAACTAGTTTTAGCTGCCCACTTGTTACAAACCAGAGTCCCTGGAAAGTGGGAACCTCAATTGAGGAATTGCATGGGTCAGGTTGAACTATAGCCATGTGTTTGGGACATTTTCTGAGTTGTTCAAGATGTAACCTCCTCCATCATGCAATGCATGGTAGGGGGTGTCATGTATAGGCATGTGGGCCTGGGCTATATAGGAAAGCTATCTGAGTAAGCCAGAGAGAGCAAGCCAGCTAGTTGCATTCCTCTGTGATTTCTGCTTCAAGTTATTACTTCACTTGAGTTCCAGCCTTGACTTCCCCCAACACTTGGAGTGTAGCCTGTAAAATAAACCAAATCCTTCTCTTTCGAAGTTGGTTTTTGTCATGGTCTTTAGCACAGAAACCAGATTAGAACAGAAATTGGTACTGGGACTATGGTGTTCCTGAGATGCATCTTGCCTTGTGGATTTTATGCCTTGGACAATTTTGTGGGAGAAAGGTAGAAGATTTTTGAGCTCTAGAGTTGAAACAGTCATTGTGTGCTCAGAGATTAATAGGTTTTCTGTGAGAACTTGGAAGGTAAGTGTGTGGAGAGAAAGGCAGACAGTAGAGGCCTGTATTATAAAACTCCAGAGGGGAGCAGTGACTCCTTAGGTGCCTTTTTTTTTTTGGTGATAGTTTGAACTCAGAAGCTATAGAATTGAAATCTTTTATTTACGGTCCAATGGGATGCTTAATAAATAGCTGGGGCTGAGTAATTAGCTGTGATTCGTAAGAGGACAGCATCGGTGAAGCAGAATCTTTTGGGAAGTATTTCCTTAGGGCAGGCACACAGAAGTTATGGTCAGTGTGAAGTTATGGTCAGGCTACTTCTTCCTCTGGCATCTAAAAATCAGTAAGGTTTAAGAGTCTCCCTGTGGCACTGGTTTTGGTAGCATGAAAGCTGAAAGATAGAAGAGATCATGGATAGAAGCCAAAAGTTGACAGTGTGTTGCAGAATTACAGTTTTATTATAGAATCTAATTTTAACTATAGAATTATAATTCTATAGAATTATAGAAGAGAGAGAGGTTGGGAGAGGCCATTGGTGAAGGGACAGTCTCAGTTTTGTGAACACTCCAAGAGATTGGAGATGCCAGTAAAATGGGATGACCACCAAGGGTAAGAGCAGGTGTAGAATGGAGCTGACTTGAGCCTACCAGATAAACTATGTACATCGCAGGTGATAGAGCCAGAAAAGTAGAGTTTGGTATATGAGGAAAAAGGCATGCATTCAATCTGTTGATAGACATATGTATAGTCTCATATCCATAGATGTTCATCTTTCTTTCAAATCTTAAATTCCAAATTAGGATTAGGTCTTATTTTATCATAATGAAAGGCACCAAAACAGAAAGACAAAGGACAGAGAGAGCTGTCACTTTTCTGCTATTTTATTTCTTATCCCTGATAAATTATTATTGCTTCATTAAACATCCTATAAAGCTGTTAAGTACTCATTTAAGTACTAATTATTTGTTTGAATAAAGTTTTAAACTTATAATTAGGGTGATAACTATGACTACAGCACTAATAAATACTGGGATTGCATTGCAAAAGGTTCAAGTGGTGAAGTTTCAGAGCAGGTGACAAAGGCTGATTAAAAAGAGGTCTAGGGCTACTGTGGCAGAACGAATGATTTGTTATCTTGTTTTGACAAGTGCAGTTGAGCTTTAATTGTACGTGATAACAATCTGTAAGGGGA
Source organism: Montemys delectorum (assembly GCA_019843815.1). NCBI lineage: Eukaryota > Metazoa > Chordata > Mammalia > Rodentia > Muridae > Montemys > Montemys delectorum. The sequence continues at coordinate 27,646 of JADRCD010222849.1, forward strand.
GTGGAGATGTAGTGGGATTCACTTTGAAAAGGTGTTCCAAAACACCTCGAGACTACACAGTGTTCTTAAGTCTGCTGAGAAATGAGGCGTGACATTGCCAAGTTTCCATGAGAAAATGATTATGTTTGTGGACTGAGAGAGAATGAACGTAAGGTATTCTATTGTATATTCTGCTTGACTGGCACACAGATTTGCCTAATCAAGGACGTGTGCTGCCAATAATTGAGTGTCTATTTTTCAATTTTCATAAGACTGCTTGATAATTCAAAGTTCCTCCCCAACCCCCAGCAAGAGTTGCTCTCCTGCCCCGCTTTCATTTGTATTCCTCTGCTCTGGCTTGGTTGTAATCCAGGGTTTTCTCACTGATTAGCTATGCACAGCTTGTTTCAAACCAGTGCAAACTTCATCATTCCCTTGGTCTCCTTTCTGTTACATGTGCAGTTTCATAAGGAGTCCTAACTTTTTCTCAGAATGAGACTATCATTGCATAAAAAGTTTGTTCAGCCTTAAAAAAAAAAAAAAAAGAAAAGAAAAGAACACCTTACAACAAATCTACCATTAAATGCTGAAGAGATTATCTTTTTCACTTGGTCCTAAAAAGAAACAGAAACCTTTAAATAGAGAACAGTGAAAACTAAATTTTGTATCAAGTATTTGGTATCACAAACCATCTAAATGTCTCTGACAGTGTTAATTAATTTCAAGGCTTATTTTTCTGCTTTATATACACATATGCCATACATATGTAATTATTCTAATTGACACTAATATTATTTTTACAGTAGCCAAAATTTGCATATGAAGTATATATTAGAGAGAAAGGCTCCCCTAGAAAGCAATTATATGTGGTTTTCTTCTTTCTCTTCTATCCTATTACTTTAAATTCAGGTGATACAATCTCCATTTAAACTTCCCCAGGATTACTTTGCATTACTCCTTATTTGTTCCCTGAAAAGCATCCTCAGATGAAAGGTTATTTACTGGAGCCCTTGCACTAGCTAAAACTTAATAGGAAAAATGCTTGTAAGCGGCACAGTGGTATCTGTCAGAGAGGCAATAATTTGGTTTTAAAACCTGTCTGATTCTTTCTCTTTTCCTTAGACTTTGCTGCCTGATATGAAATTGTGTATTGGTGACTTAAATAGACTAAGAGCAAACACTTCAAGAGCTGGTGCCTCTGAGGTTCTCAGCTGTTTCTGTGGGAATATTTCTCAGTGTTGGAGGTCACACACCCCTACTGGGGCCCTGGAACTGGTTCGCTGTGGTAGGGACATTGGAAGGTAGTGTCCAGAGTGGCTTGTCATTGGACTATAGTCCTATTTGTTTCCTGTTCCTGGTGAGGAGAAGGTCCTGTTTCTCTTTGAAAATCATTCCTTAGGTGGAGAAAATGTTTCAATAGTGGGTGTTAGGTAGAGAAGGTAACTTCATGGGTTTATTTAAGCTTAGTTATTTTAGGCATAGTAAGTAGTTTAGTAAGGTTATTGAGTCAAAATCATATATTTTTGGCAGCCATCTTTGCAATTGAGGATATAAACTAATATTCTAGATCAGAGCAAGATTTCCAGAAAGGGACTCCTTCCTTTGTCAACCTTAAGGAACTCCCAACCCATCACAGTCATTCACAGAAATGAGTACTTAAAAAGCCACCTCAAAGTGTTCTAATAGGACTTTGGCCGTTTGGATGGCTTATAGATCTGCTCTATACTTGGTCTCTGTGGCTTATAAATTTGCTCATTTGGGTCTTTTTGGGTTTTGAATTTATTACAACTGAAACAAGTCTGTCCACTAGAATTTTCCAGTTTATGATTTTTTTCTTAATTTCTGACTTACTAACAGCTACGCTAAGACCAATTTCTTCTAACTGGCTGACAGCATCAAGGCATTCAGTGTTACACAGCAGCATTGTTAACTTACTTTATTAGTCCAGCACACCCTCACATCTTGATATGAGCATAAAATTCTGTATAATCACTAACTGATGTTCTGCTCCTTTCCTGTATCTGGGTCTTTGTCTGTGTTTGAATTTTGTCTGAGATGTGCTTTCAGCTACGATTGAGTCTTCATATACTACTAAATATTAGTATACTTATGACATTCTAAAACTCCTCACTATTTTCCCAGTGAAGAGCCTCATGTAAGCCACCAGCTGGCCTGGGTAACTGCAGAAACAAGTCCCTTCCTTGGCTCATGTTCACTGCGAGGCACTTGAGATAGTTTCTTCTCACTCCTAGTCTGATATTTCAAAAATATCAATCATATTATAGCAGCCTTTTAATACTAACCCTGCAGTCGTTTCCAACCGCTCTAAGGCACGTGGTCTCCAGAACCTTTTGGCTCTTTCCACTCAGCATCATTATCAGAATCTTGGACCTTTCCTTCGCAGACTTTCTTTTACAGACCTTGAACAACTGGAACACACACTCGGGAATTTCATTTGTTGTTGCCTGGGTGGAGTTTATGCCACTCAAAAAACCTCTGTTGCTTGAAATTCAGATCTAAGCTCTGAATGTTATCCTTTGGCGTGTTTGGCTCCAGATGAGGCAGCTGAATCTACTCTCTTAGCGGATATTCCAGAAGATGGAATAGAAAGAATGTAAGAAGCAGAGGATGGGGAAATGGGAAGCAAAAAGAACTCTTGTGGACATGGCACAATTGTGACTGTTTTTGTGAACTCACTGTAGCTGCTGTCACCTGCACAAAATGTGCACGAGATTGGGCTTCAGGATTCCATTATGGTTAGGGGAGGGGCCCAGGATGCTCCACTTCCTCGATGAGAAGGTATGAACAATTAATGATTGCTGGGATCCCATGTCATTTTTTTTCCATAGGTGTAGTCAGGAAGGAGCTGCTGCTGCTCTAGTAGGTGATCATCCCCCAGAAGCTGCTACACAGTTGGACAGGAAATGGAGCAAGTCAACTCAGTGGGCCATACAACAAAAGAAAAGATGAAAGAATAATGGGGACTTGTTGAGAAGAAGGGCTGTAGAGGCAGAGAGAGTTGCCTAACTGCGGGGAGAATTATGACTGAACTTTAAGAACTTTGAAAGGCAACTTAAAAGTCACCTGTTGGGGCTGGAACACTGGCTCAGTAATTAAGATAACTTACTGTTCTTACAGATTACCCAAATTTGGTTCTCAGCAAACTTGGCATATAACTGCCTGGAAGTACAGCTCCAAGGAAACCTGACACCTCTGACCTCAAAGGGTACCTAAACTCACTGTACCCCTACAGACTTACACATAATTAATTTGTTTTATCTTATTATATTTTATTTTGTCAAAAATAACTGAAAAAACCTACACATAAATTAAAATTAAAATAAATCTTTCAAATAAATAAAATATGTCATCTGTTCAGGGGGAAATTTCTCAGTCACTGTATTATTCAGGATAATCTAGAGGAACAGAAGATAGAATGAATATCATCTATTATCAATCAATCAACCAATCCATCCATGGTCTGTCTATCTATCTATCTATCTATCTATCTATCTATCTATCTATCTATCTAGGATTGATTAGAATGGCTTACAGGCTGTGGTTCAGCTAGTCTAACAATGTCTATGTACGGAAGAGCAAAGAATTCAGTAGTTGTTTAATCCATGAAGCTGGTCTTAGCTGGTTTTTAGTATATGCCAGGGTCCAGAAGAAGTTGGTTCTAATGTCAGTAAAGGAATGGACTTGCTAGTAAAAGAGCAAGAGCAAGCAAACAAGCAGGGGGGGGGGGGGGGGGGAGAAGGAGAGCGTCTCCTTCTCCTAAGTCCTTTACATATAGGCTGATAGCAGGTGTGTCCCAGATTAAAGGTGGATCTTCCTACCTCAAAAGATCTTGATTTAAAATAGGTCTTCTCACCTCTAAATATCTGGATTCTAATTGGGTCTTCCGAATTCCTCACAGGTGTACCCAGTTGATCAGGTTTTAGTTCCAGATGTACTTGAGTTGACAACTGCCAATAGCCATCAGAGTCACCATATGTACAGCAATCGCCTTACGGTCACCATTCACTCATTTACGTCTCCTTTGGCTTTCTCCACCTAAAGAATGATATTTGCATTTGATTTTGTTAGCATTTTATTTTGTCAGTGGATCCACAGCTTGAAATTCAAGGCCAGCATATAAGCTCTGACTGCCTAAGTGGAGTCAAACTGCTATTCCTTCAGGGATGCCCATGCCCTTAGCTCTGCTTGCATTACAGACCCCAGATTGGTGTGCTTTCTTTGGCTAATGTTTTCAAGGCTCCATCTTTTTGTCACTCAGATGATTTTTTTTGATGAAATGAGTATTTACTGAATTAATTTTTCTTTTTTTATTAAAAGAAATTGAATGATACACTTTTGGTAGCATGCTCTAGCATTAGAGGGAGTTAGAAATAATGCGACACAATCTGAATACCCAAAGATCACACTGTGACCTTTCATGTGTAGTAACTCTTACATATGCCTTACCTGTGGACTTCTCTGTGTGAGCACTCACTCTGTAGAAACCACTAACCTAATGCTAGATTGGTCCACCAGGAAATGAATTAGCACTGGGCAAAAGTTGGGAAACAAATCTTACATCATCAAAGTTTAAATTAGTGTTCACTGTATTTTAGGAATGTCTGTGAACAGCCATAGGTTGGAGAAGCCAGGAAGGAAGATGGCCTGGAGGCAAGTGGCAGAAGGGAGGGTTGGGAAGCTGAGTGATGGAACTGCAAACTTTAGTCTTCCAGTAAGTTCGACTTAGGGGAGACTTTCCAACTGACTTTCTGTCTTGGTATCAGTTATAGTGTTCTTTATAGCAGAAAAGAAAAGGCACTCTCAACCTTCTGTAATGTGTAAATTGCTTTTAGTCACTCTCTCCAGGACAGCAAGCCTGTGTCAGTTTGGAAGCTGTTAGGCTGCCAATCCGACTGTCAAGCAGCCAGGACATTTGAATTCCGATGTGCTGAAATCCCATTTGTGGGTTTTCCCTGCTACACATCCCAAACATGTAGAGAGAACTCTGGCTAGAAAACAAGGGAGGCTTCACACATTGAATCACTTTTCAAATATATTTTAAACAGCTCTGCTCAGAGAAGCCTAGCAAGAGGTTATACATTGAGGTGTTTGAGAAGGCGATTATCTTAAGAGGAAAAGCAGCCATCTCCTTTCACAGTGGAGTTAGTCTTTGATTTCTATCCAGCCAAATATTGGGAAAGCTTCCCAGTGCTTAAGACAATATACTTGGGGTCAGAGGCTTGGTTCAGATCTCTGATGGGTCATTTGCTGTGATGGACCCGATTGTCTAGGCAAAACTCTTCAATGAAACGCTAGTATAGGCTTTGTGTAGGTGTTTTGTGGATGTACTTAGCATCCACAGTCAATTAACTTTAAGGAAATTGTTGTCAAGAACCTGGAGGGCCAAAACAATCAGTCCCACCATGTATAGAGGACCTCAGCCTTGTGAAGGTTCTGTGCCCCAGTGTAGGGGAATGCCAGGGCCAATAAGTGGGAGAGGGTGGGGTGGCAGGCATGGCAAGGGGGGAGGCAACAGGGGTTTGTTCTTGTTGTGTTTGTTTGTTTGTTTGTTTTTTGGAGGGGAAACTGGGAAAGGAGAAATTTACATGTAAATAAAGAAAATATCTAATTAAAAAAATTAATTAAAAAAAAAAAAAAAAAAGAACCTGGAGGGCTCATCTCACCATCCACAAGGTGGAATGAGCAAAAGCAAAAGCAAGGATTTGTAGAGGAAAAAGGCATTCCGAGCCTTCCAGCCTGCTGCTCGTCTGCCCTCTAGACTGTCTTGCCTCTAAATCACACAGCAGATGCTTCCCAATGAATTTTGTTTATTTCTCTGATAGGATGCTGGGAGATAAATAATCTACCAGGCATTCTTACTTTGGGAAACATCTTGCCATCTCTGTGCTTGGTTTCTTTACCTATGACATCAAAATATTGATTGTATGCATTGGTGTTGCCTCACAAACTGGATGGAGGGGTAAGTAGGTTAATAACTGGAAGGTCCTTAGACTAAGGGCTGGCACACAGGAGGCACTCATTACTTTTTAAGCACTTCACTTCCTGTTTGGTTATTGTTCTACTGAGGCGAAATAAGAATCAATGTGAGGTGGCTGGCGTTAAGAGGCAGGCCATTGTCCAGAAAGCTAAATAACCTCATCACGAGTGCGATCACTCAGAACATGATCCCAGTCCAGCCTCACAAGTAGGGAACTGCCAGCCTACAATGCTAATGGTGCTAATGAGGATAAATAATATTTTCTTGCTAAATATAGAGTATGGTTGAAACAATTGCATTCATTTTTATATTAATCATTTACACTAATATGCTCATTTGTCATTGATATTTGCACTGGGTGCCTATTGTGTATTAAACAGTACTCAATGCTGAGACTACCTGTAATATATATTCTAGCAAGGTCTACAAACTACACAAACAAAAGCAAGTATAATATATCATCAGATAGGGATACATTCAATGGGGGAAGATAAAGTGGTCAAGGACACTTAAACTGAGACTGGAATCACGAGAAGTAGTAATTTTTGTAAATATCGGGTTGCGGGGGGTTGTGATTTCAGGTAGGGAGAACAGTAAAGGCTAGGGCCCTTGTATTAATTAGCATGAGCTTGACTTACTGGAGGGGAAAGGAGAAGGCTACTCTAACTGTTAGCAGGTTAAGCATGGGAAGAGTCAGGAAATGAATTTTTAAAGGGATGGGATTGGGGAACACATTTTGTAGGATCCCATGGCCACTGTGAGAAATTCTGTTTTGCTTTAAATATGATAGGGACATCTGTTTTCTGCAGATTGGTCCCAGTACCCTACTCATCCCGAAATCTCAGAACAAAAACGGCGTAGTAGTTACATAACATACATCCTCTTAATATACGTTCACTTGTCTCTATGGTATTTATAGTACCCAATCCGATGTAAATACAATGTACTTTTGTAACACCTAATATGAGGCAAATGCTATACTGTATTATCCAGGGAATTACAACAAGGAAAATGGATTGTACATTATTAGTGCAAGTACCTTTCTTTCCTCCATAGCTGGTTGAATCTGTGGGTGCAGAATCTGTGGATATGGAGGGTCAGCCATACACTGATACGTTTTGAGAAGGATATGCAAATGTTTACTGAAGATGTTGGGTAAAATATGTGCTGCAGTGGCGATGGGGTATAGGCAGAAGTTTGGAGTGGGAAACTGTACTAGAGGTGATTATAGTAGAGTGGATCTGGTGATAACTGGTACTCAGTTAGCAGAGGTGGAGAGGAGGAGAAGTAGATGATGCTCAGAATAGAGATGGGGAAGAGGTTTCATGCAAGACCTTTGCATATGTCAAAGTGTTAACTCTTGAGTTGTTCTGTTGTTTCCAGATGTCCTCCCTACCATCAGTGACAGATCCCACACAGCTGACCCACTGCCCTTCATTACATTCTCGATTCTGTAGCTTCTGTTTGCTTTTTAGTCTGCAAAATTCTTCAAACAAGTCAGTCATACTCTCCTGAGTTGCCAGGGGTCACTGTACCCTCTGGCTACTCAAAGCTCTTTTTCCATGACCCTTGATTGGTCACTAGGGACTGCAGTACAGCTCCTGTGTGGCTCTGTATAGTGTGCGCTGTGCATCTATCCTGGTCTGTAAATAGATACGACTTTGGGTATTAAGTGCACTGAGTTTGGCCATTTCACATTACTTAAGGCAAGGGAGCCCCTTTTTACTGACAGAGTGAGTGGGAAGTTAGGGTCAGGAGCAAACAATCCATGACAATAAAAAAGAGCAGAGAACATTGCTCAACAACCACCAAACACTTCCAGACAGGTTTTGTTTCATTTTGAGTCTCACTGTATAACCTAGTGTAGCCTTGAATTTGTGGAACTCCGGCCTCAGGCTTCTGAGTGATGGGATTAGAGGTGTAAAGCATCCAGTCTCTTTTAGTTAACTCATCTTCGCTAACTTGCTTCTGATAGGGCCAGAAGGTCTGTATTATGACTGATTAGGTAGAGACAGAAAGTGAAAGCTGAGAG
>JADRCD010222850.1:0-17440 GCA_019843815.1 Montemys delectorum
TGAGTGTGTCTTGGGAGAACAGCCCATAGCCAAGTAAACAAAAATACAGAGCAATTAGAGAAGAGATAAAGCTCAGTGAGAGACTCTAGGGTACAGGTGTTGTCTAGGGGGTAAAGTGGTCAGGAAATGCCTCTTCAGGAAGATGAGAAGAATGTGAAAAGATACACTGTACATAGAGAAGCAGGAGGTGACCACAGTCTGGGAATCAGTAAGGACATAAAAGGGAGACCTGAGTGATGCTGGACAGGAGTGAGAATACAAATCACGTGGGGATGTTCATACAATAGTAAGGGGGTTACATTCTAACTATGACAAGAGGTGATAATGGGCCATGCACATAAGAATATGCTTTTATGTTTAATTGTTTGGATTAAGATGTATTAATTGTATATATAAATACAATTTTGTATACTATTTCAACATCTGCATATAGCACACTAGTCATATAGTCAGTCATAAAGTCATATAGTCATATAGTCATTAGTTAAATCCAGCTTTCTTTCACTTTCCCCCTCCAAACCTCAATTCATCACTATTCCACATTAAGGTTATCTTTTAGCTTTTACATATGATAGAACATGTGACACTTATGTTTCTGTGTCTGGTTTATTTTATTTAACATAATCTCCATTAGTTCCATCGATTTCCCTGCAAATTGATGTTCCATTTTGTATACATACCATGTTTTCTTTATCTATTCCTTTCTTGGTGAGTCTCTAGGCTGATATTACATCGTTACTGCTGTGAATAATTCCACAATAAACATGGACATGAAGTGATCTCTTAAGCCTGGCTTTATATTGGGATAGCTGGATTACATGGTAGATCTATTTTTAGTTTTTTTTTTTTTTTTTTTTTGGAGCTTCTACACTGTTCTTCACCATGGTTATAATTTACATTCCCACGGAGTTCTTTTGTTCCCATATTTTTCCATTATTATTATTTTTTTATAACAGCCATTCTAACTGGGGCACCATGATGTCATGTTGTGATTTTTACTTTCATTTCTCTGATGGTTGATAATTGTTGGCTATTTGTATTTGATTTCTTTTGATTGTTCAAATTATTTAGTCATCTTGAAATTGTATTTGTTGTTAATGTTAAGACCAAGCATGTGATTTTCAAAGCTCATTGTAGACTTTAGGATGAAGCTCAATGATAGAGCACTTGTCTAACATGTGCAGGTCCTACATTCAATCCTCTAAACCATATATTTATATGATGCTTTCACTCAGATTAGAGTTAAGCATTACTCAACATGGACTCAATATCAGTGACTTCCCAGGAAGTATCCAAACGTCTCACAAGAGATTGGAACACTGGGGCCATCCACCTTCATGGATTGAGCAGGTACTGAGTACTCTGTGTCTTCAGTGTGCAGATGGTTCAGACCTTATAATGTAAATTAGTCTAATAAATCTGTGTGTGTGTGTGTGTGTGTGTGTGTGTGTGTGTTATGTTCCTGACCAAACCTTGCCTAATATATTTCCACAAGAAAATGCTAGACTATTCACTGCCAGAGACTAAAGATCCAGACCGTAGAGTTAGATTTACTTTATTTTTCAGAGGGGAAACTGACCTAAGTAATTTCATGGAACAAGAAGAAGTACAAGTTCTTAGTATGGGGCTTAACAAGAAGTTCAGCTGATAATTACTATGATTTTATATGATAAAGCATTTGTTTTTAATCTAAATTGCTTTTTTTTTTTTAAATTCTCAGTGTAGGAAAGCACTTTCACACCACTGTAAATCTCCCCTCCAGTTGAAAGGAACTTATTTTAAAGCTCTTTACATCTTACAGTAAGGGGTAGCCACATTTCCCTTTGTATCCTTTACCCTAGAATGTCAATCCCATTGTGTTATAATAACTGGTTTGATTTTAATACATAGAAGGGAACTCCTTCATTGAAATACAGTATAAGCTTTCTAGTTCTTAAAAAGAAAAGTGTAGGTTGGTAGGGATGAAGTAGTCAACAGGAAGAACTTGATGAATGTTCACTCCAAATATAAGTCACAATATTAAATCATCTCCAAGCTTGAAGAGAGTGGAGTGTGGCCTAAACTGCAGCCTTTCCTTGCTGGATGGGAACCTCTAGCAGTGGGCCCCCACAAATGAGAATGAGTGGACATCTTTGCAGACATGAACCCTGGATTAGAAACACACTGTTCTCATTTAATCCCCAAGACTGTGGTTGTAACTATAACATCACTTCACTAGGCCTCAGCTCATCTTCACATTGGACTATTCAATCTACTAAACTCAAAATATGCTTTGTAGGCTTTAAGGTTGTGAAATGAGAGACACAGTTAATATTAGACACAATTTTTTTTTAGACACAATTTTTATTTTATTTTCATTAAGGAAAAATTTCAGGTTGTCTACGATTATAAACTAACAGAAATGGAAGTCATGTCACTCTTCTGGGAGTGGGGACAGTTATATTTTCCTTTGCCATTAGAATGAAGTAGCAAGTTGCTCTGAAGTTACTTTAGGTATAACTTGTTGATTTACCATGTGAATATATGAAGAAAATCAAAATAAATGGTGTGGGTTAGTTACCTTTGCTTTGGTTTATGGCCAAAGGGTTTTTTGTTTGTTTGTTTGCTTGCTTGCTTGCTTGTTTTTTAACTTTTTTTTTTTTAAAACAGTAAAACATAATGGTTTCAGGGATTGCAGTACAAAAATAATATATGTGTTTATACATACATATGAACATATAGGTATTCATACATATACATATATACACACTCATATATGACAAATTCCTTCTAATTTGTACTCTAAATTCAGCCTTGTGATATCAGTTTCTGAATAACAATCACCACATCTCACAAAAGGTCATCTAAGGACAGGGAAATTTTTTTTTTTTTTTTAGATAATTTCTTTATTTACATGTAAATTTTCCCTTTCCCAGGTTCCCCTCCAAAAAACAAACAAACAAACAAACAAACAAAAACAACAAGAACAAACTTCTTTTGCCTCCCCCCTCCCCATGCCTGCTTGTTGGTTTACCATGTGAATATATGAAGAAAATCAAAATAAATGGTGTGGGTTAGTTACCTTTGCTTTGGTTTATGGCCAAAGGGTTTTTTGTTTGTTTGTTTGCTTGCTTGCTTGTTTTTTTTTTGTTTTTTTTTTTTTTTTTTTTTTTACTTTTCTGGCTTATATAGGATTATATTACCACCGAAAAAGAAGTACATCATCGAGACATAATTCACAAGCTACACAATTTGCCAATTTGGAGTGTACAGTTCAAACTTGATGGTTTATATCCAAATAAGTGCAACCATAATCACACTCAATATTTGAACATATTTATCACCTCAGAAAGAAACTCTGCATCCTTGCTGCTGTTCCTTCTGCACCCACCTCCAGAAGAACTTTGGTAGTGAAGTTTGTTTGCATATGTCCTGTGATGTTTCATCTTGGTTGCCAATTTAATGGGACTTAAAAATCAAATAGGAAACACACTCTGGACTTTCCCAGAAATGTTTAGTTGATATGGGAAGATCCACCTCAATGTGGATAGCACCATCCCACGGGCTGGGGATAGGGAGGGACCTACGCACCTTCTCTATCTATGCTGAAATGGTGACTGACTTGCAGGCCTTATGCAGGCAGCCATAGCTGCTCAGAGTTCCTAAGTACAACAGTCTTGTAAATCTCTAGAAGACAGTTTCTCTCCACCCTCCCCAACCTCTGCTCTTACAATCTTCTGACCCCATCTTGTAAATGGCCCCTCACTATTAAGGGGAGGGGCTATATTATAGATATTGCCTTTATGGCTGACCATTTCACAGATACTTGTTATTTACATTTTAACCAGTTATATTACCCACTATCCACTGCACAACGTTACTCTAGTGATGAGGACTAGAGACACGCTCATTTGTAGGTACAAAGATACATATTTAGATATAGTTTGATATCATGTTCATATATGCGATGAGTTTTATATTAATAAAAATGATAGCATTCGCCACCTATTGAAAGGAAAGTAAGAAAGGCATTAGTGGTCTTTCCCAATGTGAACCCCTATGGCTTTCTTTCTGTCTAGAAGCAGCCTTGGCAGTTGAATTTCATGGTGGACTTGGTTTGTATTAGTAATTCAGGAATCAGGAAGCATGCCCTCTGAAAGGGAATGGACTTTTCATAGACATAAAGAACTGAAGGAAGACTAATAGAAGAGCAAGCCCGGTCATTCCACAGGAGCTTTCCTTGCAGGTTAAAGGGACAGGGATTTTGTTATTGTGCTGCCTTAGATGGACTAGATACTGTAAACCCTCGGGTTTTAGAAAAGTGTCCAATTTCTGAGAGAGAGAGAGAGAGAGAGAGGCTGAGAGAGAGGGAGGCCAGTCCTTTCCACCTTAACCTCAGATAACCCTTGGTCACCATCGTCAGTTCTGCCTGACTGGGAGTTTCAGATGGTTCATCATTTAAACACTGTGCTCGCTACTCTGCATCATATTTGCATCTACTCCTAGATTAGTTTTCTAGCAGTGTCTGGAACTGAGCCTGCCAGGAGAATGGATCCCAGATAATTGGTGATCAGCTTTCCATTTATAAAGCGGAGGCATCTAAACTTTTGCAGGCAATGATAATGCCGTTAGTGTGAGTAGAAATCCTTAGGAGTCTCTTGTCTCACTTGCGTAGCTTTTCTAGAAATCATCTTTCCCATGAGCAATACTAACGACATCCTGAATGAGGAAGAAAGTCAGGAGAAAAATGTATCTTCTTTGGGGAGAACAAGTTTTAAGTGAACAAAACGAAAGTTTTGAAACTTTGAACTTTCACCTTTGCTCATGAAGACATTTTTAGTAGCATCTTGCACATCCATATCCTTGACACAGGCAGGAGATCAATTTGTGCCATATCCTCGCATCTAAAATACACTTGACACATGAACGTCCTGTCAGCAGTGTTATAACGGTGTAGTTAATTTTTAATAAACTACTCTCCAACTATAATATAATCAGAGCTTGATCCTATAACAGTTTTTCTCCAGCGTTGTTTAAAGCTTGTGAACTGACTTTTCTCCTTCATGCACAGGGAAGGACAGCCATGGCACACAGCTTTTCTCACTCCTTTTGTATGCTTGCATTTCCAGTTTGGCAATGTGTGTATTGCCCCTCAGCTGAAGTTCCAAATCTCTGTCTCAACTATCTAGGACACATGAGAATTAACCTACTCATGTAGATTACAGGGCCCCAGCCCTCATTAACCTTAATATTGAAGGAAATACAGCTTTTGCAGTTGGAGAAATGATAATGTCCTCCTCAGCAAAATAGTAGTATTTCACGAATAGAAGATGAGCTTTTCAGGGAGTAGTTCATCCAATGTATGTCTGATACTAAAAATTCCACACACATATGTAATATATAAAGTATAAAAATATATATTCTATATAATGTAACTGGATTTGTGGACCCTTTTATAAAGTATTTTAAAACTCAAGCTTCTTTTATAGTATATCAAGGTGCTACTCTGCATTTCCTTGATGTCCGTTGAATCCTTGATGTCTTCAAATTATTACCTGTTTCCCCAACAGGAAGTTAATTGCCACTTGCCAAAGGACAGAAGATTCTATACTTCATTCTTTTTTTTGTTTTGTTTTGTTTTTTGTTTTTGTTTTTTCGAGACAGGGTTTCTCTGTGTAGCCCTGGCTGTCGTGGAACTCACTCTGTAGATCAAGCTGGTCTCAAACTCAGAAATCTGCCTGCCTCTGCCTCCCAAGTGCTGGGATTAAAAGCATGCACCACCACCGCCTGGCTTCTATACTTCATTCTTAAGTGCCAACGTTAAATTTATTCTGAGCTTTCTTCTAGATGTCAGACTTGGTCTATATTCTGTTTACTTCATTGGACCTTTGCTACAATGGAACTTAAGTGCTGATCAAAATCCTGGCATGCTTTGTCCCTTCCCTTTGGTAAATGGAACTTCAGTCAATGATGCAAGGCTGGCGTTGGTGGAGGTATCACCACAAGGGGAATGAAGAAGGAAGAGAGAGCAGGATATAAGGTCACAACCTGGGTAAGTTGGAGAAATGTGCACAGATAGGAGATGAACCCCATGATAGCAAAGCCATGAAGGCCAGAGGGAAGGGGTGGTTGCTTAGAGGCCGAGTACTTTCTAGAAACAAGTGGATGGAAATACAGTCAGTGCTTCTTTGATCACAGAACATGTACCATGTAGAGCACTCACTTTTAGCCAATCCCTAACGGCACTTGCACCCAAGCTGAGAGCTTGATTTTCCCATTAATGGAGGCAAAAGTTTAGTGACTGCTCTTTCTCCTCCATCCCTCCCTCAAAAGTCACTTTTCTCTTGACATGGGCAAACAGATAAATGTTTAATTCCCAAACAATAATTTGACTAATGACTTGATCTGTATTTTTCAATTGTGGGACATAATCAATGAAAATATCTTAGAATTAGTCACATATCAACTATTAAACAAGCAGAGTAGAGAGTAGGAAACTGTACAGTGAAGGCAAATGCTTTACAGAGCCCTGTTTTAGCACATACATACGTAAAATGTACAACATAAACTTCCTTTTGAGTAAAGAGCTGGAAAATAAATGATATATAATAATAAAAAATTTTAAGATATTTCTAAAAAACCAATTTTATCAAAAAGAATTATAGATATACGTAAAGTAGTGATAGTAGTAAAATGGACTCTGCTTGTACCTTTATCCGATTTCCAAACAGTTTTGTAGATAATGTTTTTCGCTTCTCCCAGTAGTTTATAGTTATGACTTCTCTATTCCATCCTATTGTAGGCAGATCAGATTTCTATCTTAATGGAAGGCAACTTTCCTAGAGAGTTTGACTCTTTAAGGTGGGCGTTTTCTGGAAAGTTCTCAGAAAGCCAATGGGAAAAGAAAAGTGAGAAGAATCATTGAGGCAAACATCATGGATGTTGTGGACAGCTCATCCCAGGTCTCTACTTTTGGTGAAAGAGACAGCCATGTCACCTGGTTTAGTTTGAAAGTGCTCTATGCTGATCCCCTACACCTCATCCCATCTGTAAGCAATAGATTCAAAGACAAACAAAAGATGGAGCTGTGTGAGACCTGAGAAAACCCAGACTAAGTCTTATCTTTTGATGATGAAGAAACTCATCTGTCAGGGTTGGCACTAAGTTAACCAAGAAAGCCTTCTGTTTATGAAAGCCAGAAGTCTTCTACTGGTGCTGGGAAATTTCTGTCTACTGACATAATGTTTACTCAATATGAGGATGCCAACAATCTTGCTCAGAGGCCCTGAGAGTCTCATTAGAGAATCAGGAATGAACAAGTCTTACCCTATCCACTCAGCAGGTCATTTCTCAGAGTTGAACAAGTAAGCAGCAAAGGAGTCTCCTACTCCTCTACCATCCTACTTCCCCAGCATGATTTTGGCCAGCCACAGCCTTATCATCACTTTACACCATTATTGTCCCTTCCATGTCTTCACACTCTAGTCTAGAAAACACCGCTTGTCATATTTGAAGAATGACTCCAGGTAGTCTCAGAAGTTACATTCAGAACTTGGTCATCATTTCATGAAGGTCTATTACACACATGGCATGGAGATTTAAACTATGGACTGGAGACCTACAGAAAAAAAAAACAAAGTGAACTAAACACAGACTTCACAACACTGAAAGATATATTAGTGCTTGTATAAGAGGATCAAACATGTGAAACTAAAGATGCATCTCTTGTTCATACCAGGTAAATATGCGAAAACTGGTGCTATTTCAGAACTTGTCTTTTAACCTTTTCTAATAATTATTTTCACTGTTTCCTCTCCCTCTTCCTTGCTTAAGACTTCTCTCTTCCAACTTCAAAAATAAATTGGAAGGCTTAAGAAAAAAAAATTTGATGGTGTCCATAATTACCTACAGTTGTCAACTTGACACACCTGGGAAGAGAAAACCTCAACTGAGAAATTTTCTTCTTTAGATTGATCAATGGGTATATCTGTGGGGTATTTCCTAGATAGTTCATTGATGTAGAAGGGTCTAGCCCACTATGGGTAGTATCATCTCTAGGCAGCTAGGTCTGGGATGCAAGACAGTAAGCAGCACTCATCTACTGTTATTGTCTCAAGCTCCTATATTGAGCTCTTGCCTTCGTTTTTCTCAATGATGAACTGCAATCTGTAGGCCAATGAATCCTTTCCTTTCCATGTTGTTTTTGGTCAGTGTTTTACAGCACAAGAAAAGCAAACTAGGACAGTTGGGGTCTCACACTGATATGCATGTTCATCTTTCCCTAACGAAGTGCTCTGCCTAAACCTGATATTCTAACTTAGCTTCTGGTTTCTCGCTCCTTTTCATAGCCAGAATTCTTCAAACTGTGATTCCTTATTTCTCTATATCTCACTTCTTCCCATTCAGTCCAGTCTTCACTTGATTCTGCTAACCCTGCTCTTGTCCAGAAGGTCTCTGAAGACATCCATCTCATGGATTCCTAGAGGGTTTCCCTTGGATTTGTCCTTTTCTTTGGCTGAGTGATCCAATTCCTCTGCTTTGTCTTCCAGCCTTGATGTTCCCCACTTCTACCTGATCCAGGCCTTGTATTGGACTGTTTTATTTTACTTACTAAATTTTTTCATTTCAAGGTTTATTTCAATTTATGTTTTCTTAGGAAATTCTATCTCTTTATGTCTTGAATTGTTTTATTTCTTTCAGCTGTTTGTGTTTTTAATGGTCTTTGTTCCAGGATTTATTCATATCTTCTCCAGGTACCTCATATATATTTATAATTGCTATTTTGAAATAATTATCTCACATCATCTAAGTTCTTTGTCTTGGGGAACGTGGCTGTGAGACTGCTGATTCCTGGAGGAGACACACTCTCTTGGTTATTGGTGTTGTGTTTTTGAAGTGGGACTGAAACATCTGGAGTCAGGTAATGATTCTAACATGGATATGTATCCCACTTTTGTTGAGTAGACCTTTGGATATCTGTTTGCTCTCACCACAATTTGCCAGGCTTTGAGCCAGCTTAGTGGTGCTTGGAGTTCAGTCTTAGGGTCACTCTGTGTTGATGTGAAGTGGTCCTAGCTCAGCTAGAGAGAGATGCAGCCTCTGAGCACAGGTGAGAACCTTCCACAGAGCCTGCTTCAAACCCTCAGAAGTCTATGAAAGGTCTATGGTGTTCTAAGGGTGGTTGTGGTCAAGGATAGTTTCTTGTGGAGAAATTGCTACTTGGGAAGTTACATGTGGTTTAGCTTAGTCCTTAGGCAACAAGACTGAAGTCATTGTAGTGAGTGCTCCCTAGACAGGGTTCATGGGACTCATGGTCAGGGATCCGAAGTCATGGAGGAAGTGGGTAAGTGCTCCCTAGACAGGGTTCGTGGGACTCATGGTCAGGGATCCGAAGTCATGGAGGAAGTGGGTGAGTGCTCCCTAGAAAGGGTTCGTGGGACTCATGGTCAGGGATCCAAAGTCATGGAGGAAATGGGTGAGTGCTCCCTACATAGGGTTTGTGGGCCTCATGGTCAGGGATCCAAAGTCATGGGGGAAGTGGGTAGTAAGTGCTCCCTAGGCAGGGATCATGGGCCTCATGGTCAAAGGGTTTTGTCAGTTATCTCAGCTTACTTTTGCCTCTTGAAGAAATGCTCTCTTTACTGAATTCACTCTTTATTTTTCTCTAAACTTCAGCTGTTCTGTATCCTTTGCAGGGTCAGCAGTTTTGCCTATCAGTCAGGAGGGACCTTCTTAGCACCAATAATGTTCCATACGGTTTCCCTCCCTAAACCCCATGGAACAATTTCTCTTCTTTTAATTCCCACCTTTATGTTTAAAACCTTCACATTTCACTTACTTTCTTGGATCTCTCTTAAATATCTCAAGGGTGCTTTTATGTCAACTTGTGCAAAATCAAATTTATAATAATCTCCACAAACTTGGTCACATCCCAGGCCTTCTCACCACACTAAAAGCTAATTGTCCATTCTGTTATGCCTGGGACTCATCCTTGCTTCTTTTTCTCACAGTCACCTGTCCTTTGATTGTATGTACGTATGTGTGTGTGTGTGTGTGTGTGTGTCTTAATTCTGTCAATAAATTTTATCTCCTCCTTCTGTTTTCTTCTTCTTCTTCCCCAGATCCAGACTGATGAAAAAGCTATAGTAATCAATCTCCATATAAATTATGGGGATGTGGCAGGGGAGCATGAGAACAGTCTGCCTTGCTTGTCCTGACATTTGACTCAAAAACATAATTTGCATGTGAAGGCAATATATGTTTCTCAAAGACAGTAAGTAAACTGCATTTACTTAGGGCCAGAGTGAGTAAGTTTCAGGTACTTCATTGTCATTCCTAAATCTCTACCTTATAATTTTGTTTACAAAAAAAAAGACACCTTTAACTTTTTGCATTGATGTAAACTACACCCTTTGAGCCCTGTTGAGGAGGGTAGTGTTTCTTACAAACCCCTGGGTATAACTTAAATGTCACCAAAGTCATATATATATCCAGAATAAATAAACCTACTGTAACTTTGGAGATCCTCACACTATCTGGTCACAGTCTCTCTCTCTCTCTCTCTCTCTCTCTCTCTCTCTCTCTCTCTCTCTCTCTCTCTCTCATAATCCTGTTCATATATCTATATTAAAAATGTCAATTAATAAATCTACAAGTCTGCTTCATGTGGGCTCATCTTAGAAGTCTATTTTTTGGTTTCTGTGGTGAAACAGGAATCCTGCTTATGCCTGAATGCAGGTGTCAAAAGAAAAGCAAATACTTTAGAATACAGTGGCTCATCCTCTGCAATGGGACTCTGTCTTTTTTTTTTTTTTGGTTTTTTGAGACAGGGTTTCTCTGTGTAGTCCTGGCTGTCCTGGACTCACTCTGTAGACCAGGCTGGCCTTGAACCCAGAAATCCACCTGCCTCTGCCTCCCAAGTGCTGGGATTAAAGGCATGCGCCACCACCCAGCAGGACTCTGTCTTTATCCTACCCCTGATGACATTTTCTCTTGTCCCCCCAGCTCCTCCTACCTGATCTACAACCTTTACAGGGAGTGATCAAAAACTGCCGCTGTGTTTAATCTTCCCCTACTAAACAGCCTCTTTGGTGACTTCCTGTTCCTGTGGTCTACAAAATCCTGTTTTCCCTTGTAGCCCCACCTCTCACCCTTCCCCCAGCCCTGGTTCTCCCTGACTTCTTCTGCCACTTCCACTGCCAGACTCTTGCTCCTGCTGCTCTGTGCATCTAGAAAGCTCCCTCTCTCCCCCACCCTCTTCCTGGACATAGATAACAGCAGTTTACATCTTGTGAATAACTGTTTTATTAACATCTGACTTTTCTTCATACTAGTTCCACAAGAGCAGTAACTTTTGTCTGTTTCTTTTTATTGTGTCACGTTCAACATTTAACAGCATCTGTGAAACAACAGATGCTTCAAAAACAAAAACCAAACCCCAGAAAACATCAAATACAACATATTCTTCTTTCCTGCACTACAAAATAATAGTGTAATAGGAGGCTGGCCTTCAAATCCCATCTGCATTTTCCCTTCATTTTATTCAATACCCATATGACTAAAAGTAACTAAAAGTTATGGTTTTCTTTTTTTTCTGTTGAACATTTTTACAAGAGTTGAATCTAATTACTATCCAGTGTCTTGTGGACATTCTCTGTTAAGTTTCACATATATATTCTTACTAATGCATATATATCATCTTCATCTATTTTTATTACTAAATCATATGCCATACGAAATCAATTGTAGAAATCATATGAATGAGTCATAATATCTTGATACTTCTGTAGTCATTATTTTTTTACTCTTTTATTTACTATACTTTTTGTAATACTGGAGAAGAAACTAGTTCCATGCCCTTCCCTCAGCTTATTGTTGTTGATCTTTTGGATTACTGCATTTATTTGTTGACAGGGTCTGATTATATAGTCAATGGTAGCATACATTATATAGCCCAGGCTGGCCTTGAACTTAAGACTGTCTTGTCTCAGACTCCAGATCGATAGGAAGAGCACACGTGCGTTCCATAACACTTAGCTTTAGTATACTTTCTCTTTGATGTTCGCCTTTACTGACTTTCACAGACATAATATGCTTGTCATTTTCAGCCATCCAAATTTACACCTTCAATGGATTAGGTATGACTTACTGCCTCCAGACTCATGTGTTGCAGGCTTGCTTTTCAATGGTGAGGATGTTCAGACATGAGGATGTAGGGAAGTGATAGCATTAGGAGAGCTTTGACCTAATTGATGAATTGATTTGTTGATGAATTCACAATGAATGTTCTTGTGAATTGGTGGAAAGATTGGAAGAAGAAGGTCACTAGGAATGTGTCCTGGTGGGCTGTATCATATACCTGGTCTCCATTTCTCTCTGCTTCCTAGCTGCTTAGGTGCGAGCAGCTTTTATCAGGTAAGTCTTTCTGCCCCAATGTTTCCACCTTGCCATAGGCCTAAAAGCAATGGGGGAACCCTGGATGTATGAGCCCAAATAAACCTTTCCTTCCTTGCTTTGTTCAAGTATTTTGTCACAGCAAAACAAAACAAAGCAAAACAGACAAACGAAACCCCCTAAACCTTAAGGAGCACAGATGCTGAACTCTAACTCCCTGCATGGTGGCATTAGGAGCTGGGACCTTTGCAGTGCCTTTGTCATTCTATGGAAGGTGGGCCATTGTTAGGGATTCACATTGGCTCCTCACACTCCTGCCTCTCCTTTTATTCCCTGGTTTCTAATCCCCCCACCCTTCCCAATGTTTTTCATCATAAGAGACTAGAACAAGAAGACAGTTAACTGTATAAGCTAAGAGAAGAGTGTCTACTGGGAACTGAACCAGCATCCTGTAGCACTGTGAGAAATCAGTTTGTGCTTTTTAAGGCACTCACTATACCTAGGACACCTGAGGCTACAGTAGGCGATGATGCTGACTTTACCTGAGCTAGTGTTCTCTTGCTTCTCTTTTCCTTGTTCTCTGTACAGTCTAGAAGCCTTGTACTGTCTTTCTATTCTTTTGGTGCTTGTCCTAAAGCACTTAATGGGTGTTTGTCACCAACCTAAAGTCCTGTGCATCTGCAACCATGTTTGTTCCACTTCTCTTACATCACTGTTCTAGCCACAGTAATATGGACAGTAGAAAATCAAGGTTACATTTTCCCCTCATATTCCGATCGGGGTTTACTTCCTTTCTTTGTGTTTCTATGCAAAACTTTCAGTGAAAATCTCTGATAGGAAATCTTTTTTTTTTTTGTTATTTGTAAAACTCAAACAACCCTGGTTTTTGTTTTTTGTTTTGTTTTGATTTGATTTTTTTGCCTTCCTTCAGGAATATGGGGGTCTATAGAGGCACAAAAAGCGCCAAGATACTGACTGTAGTCTTCTTTATGCATTTTTACATCCCAGTTCTTTTATGCTGAGTATTATTTGTATATTTTTAAAACGAAAAACATTAGAATATGATAGAAAAATGAAATACTTTGGCCATTGTTTCATCAAATCAATAGCAAATCTTTGTGTATTCTGATCGTGCTTCTGCATGGTTTTCTTCAAGAACCATTGGACATGATGCTGTTGTTGCCATGGCACCATACAAGTGGTCCCTTTTCTTAGCTGTTAAGATGGAGGAGTCCTACCATTCTGGGCTCAAGTTTCAGCTGTTCTGGGCTGCACATAACAGCACAATTTCCATGCAAATGCGCTTTAAATGATATCTTCCACTTGACATTAGAAATTCTCCTGCCTGTATTATAATACATGGTCTACCTTCATGCAAGACTTAAGTGCATTTGTGAAGAAGTCACAGTCAGCACTCCGTGGACTTGGGAAGGATGGCTGTGTTTTCTTCCTTCTTCCTGTGAGTATGACCACAGTGACACTGGGAGCATGGGTGCATGCATGGAAGTGCAGAGCACAGCCTAGGTTTCCTCCAGAGCCATTAGCTCTCAAGGGACCACAGTAAAAATGAGATTTCTAAGGAAATTGCAGGCAATGACACTGAGCTGAAGCTGCTGTCTCAGAGGTTCTGGTAATTGGTCAACAGAAGAAATCTGGTTTCTGTTTGCACAGAACTTCAATGAGTCAATTAATCCAGGCTGGTCTTTTATTTCTAGAACAGTGTGTTTGGATTCTTGTTTCCTCCTGGGCTTGGCTTTAAACTGTTTTCTGCTCGTATTACACCAAAATGTGCAGACTATATACAGTCCAAATTAGTCTTTCGCAGTAATCGTAGTCAATAGATTTCCTTAAGAGAAGAAAAGGCATCAAATCACCACTGATATCAAAACCCACCCGGTAACGTGGCCAGGAGAAATTCATCGTAGCACAGACATTATACCTTATGTGTGGCAGGCATTTCATGCAGTTACATTGTTTTCATTTGATTGGTTATGTCTAGGATTTCCTTTCTAGAGAATACCAGTGAATGCATCAATGGGAAGAATAAAGTCCCAAGACTCCAATTAATAGGGAAGAGAACACGTGTGTTTACTCAAATCCCCTTCATAAGTCTCAACAATTTCAATAGCAAAGCAATTTTAAGAAGGCATAAATACCTAAGATCAAAGAGAAAACAAAGCTGAAAAGTAGACAGACGGCTGATTGTGACTGACAGTTAGTTAACTGTAGAAATAGCTGCAGGAGCTAAGGGTGAACAAGAATAAAAATGTAGCTAAGAGGAGGAGGATTGCACACAGAATGTTGGAAACCAGGCTTTCCTTGTCCAAGCAGGAGACTGGTGCACTCTTATCTGAAGAATCTGATCATGCCAAGAGAAAGATAAATAGTATTGTCCCAGGATTCCTAATTCAGTGGTCCAATGAGCTGAGTAGGATAATTATTGCTGTGAGGAGCTACATTGTTCATTGTCAGATAGTAGGGATCATGCCTATTCTCTACTCTCTAGATACCACTAGCATCTCCCAGTGTCAGGACCACCCCCAGTGTCTTTCCTCTGACGAAGAACAATGACTTTACAGCAAAGTTCAAAGCCAACAGGTTCCATTTATGTGTGGAATTTCCAACCAGTTTCATGGTGCTCTATCCATGTTTAGACATGAGTTGACAAACAGATATGTGAAAAGTAATGTAAAATATGGAGTTCTAAGTAAACTTAAAATAGTTTTAAAGGCAGAAAAGACTGCAGTAGAAAATAAGTAAACTAGAAAAATTATCATGGCTGCAACGTGGCTCATTGGGTAGAGAGTTTGGCATATAAGTTTGAGGACTGGAGTTCAGATCCAGACCACCCATATAAGAAGGGCAGGTGTGGTGGCACATACCTATAACTCAGTGCTTCTGCTGGGACAGTAGGGTTCCCCAGGCCTTACTATCTAATTAATGCAGTCAAATTGGTGAACCCCAAGCTCTCTCAGAGACCCTGTCTTAAAACATAGGGTAGATGTTGATTGACAAAGGTACCTATGTGACCTCTGGCCTTTTTGTATATACATCTACACAGACACTCACACACACACACACACACACACACAAACACACAAGCATATCCACCACACGTGTACATTTTAAAAAAAGGAAAAAGAAAAAATTCCATACAAAGAGGAATGCCAATGCAAATAAATTCTTGGAAGTTAACAGTATAATTACAGAAAAAAAATTAATGCACCAAAAGGAGAAGAGAAAGATTGAGGAAATTTCCAAGAAAGAGAGCAAAGAAATGGAGAACTAGAGAAGGAACAAAAAATCAGCAAGTCAGATCAGTCAAGATCCATGTGACAAATCCTAGGAGCAAACACTAGTGAAGATGAGAAGGAAACCATCAAAAATATGTGCAGGTCGGTCCCCGAATAGAGGCAAGCAAGATTTGCTTTTAACCGAGATGGCCCTCTGTTTCTAGCTCCATTGATAAAGCAGTGATCCACCCTAAATTTCATTCATATTACTGTGAAATTTTAGAACAAAAGAGACAATGAGGAAATTAAAAAAGCATTTGAGGAAAACATTTGCAGCTGGACTGGAGCACAAGTTCCGTAATCCTAGCTCTCAGGAAGCTGAACCAGTAGGACTGCAAGATCCAAGCTGACAAGCTCAGCCTGGGCAACTCTCGTGAGATTCTGTCTCAAAATAAAAAGTTGAAAGAGGGCAAAGGATGTAACCAGTGGTAGAGTGCTTGCCTAACATACCCAAGGACCTTGCTCTGAAATATGTATATATATTCATCTGTGGCTTGATGCAATTGGACAAAATAAACACCGCTTTAAGCATTAGTTTGGGGTTGTGGCTTTGGGCTTAGCCATTTCCCAGCTGTAAGATTTAAGCAGGTCACTTAATCTCTCTAAATCCCAGGTTGATAATCAGTAAAATCAAGAATTTTATTCACTAAACTAACATGAGCATGTCTCTATGCCCTTGTGGATTGTAGCAGTACAATTCTTCACTTCAAATCCTAAACCAGAAGGGACTGGGTAGGTGGGATATGCACAGAGTGTGGAAGTTTCCTTACTTCAGGCATTGTTGAAACAAAATACTTGACTAAAGTGACTTGAGGAGGCGTTTATTGGGTTCAGTCTTCTTTCGTACAGTGCAGGCAAGTCATGGAAGCAGGAGTGGGCTGGTCACCGTGTGTCTGCAGGCACAGGGTAATGATGGCTGGCACCCAGCTAGCACTCTCCGTTTAGGCCAGTCTGAGACTCTAGCCCATGCAATGGCGTTGTCCATATTTAGGACGTGTCTTCCCATCTCAATTAAACTAATCTATAAAAGTCCTCACAGACAGGCTCATGCTGATTCTAAATTCCATCAGGTTGACAAGAGGTGGGGAAAAAAGTACTAGAGACTTACACTGATGGGGCAGTCCCTGTGTACTAGGTAATATGTCATGCACTCAACCTGGTTGTAGTATTGGGTTTCTGACAGTGGAGAAAACTGATGCTTAAAAAACAAAGTAATTAAGCTCCAGGAATAACTGTGTAGCAGGATTTGGGCTCAAATCGACCACATTCATATGTCATTTTCTCCTCAAAAACAGATGCCCCGTAAAGGGAACTAGACATACATAAAGAAGAGGATAGGGTCAGCAAGGATCCCTGGGAAAGGCAATGCCAGAGGGGAGGGTTGATGGTGGATTTTACTGGGTTTGGAGAAATCTGGACAAAAAAAAAAAAAAATCTCTCTCCCATCAGAGTCTTAGTGCCGTCCTAGTTATGAAGTTTCACTCAGCAAATATTTAAGCATCCATTCCATCTCACAGACTGTCCTAGGCATGAAATATATAAAAGCAAAACCAAAGTGGAACAATAGAAAGAAATTTTAAAAAGTCTGCATCTGAGAAGCTTGGAGTGAGGTAGTGAGAAGTGCTGCTGTAGAACACAGGAAGTGATATTCTAGGGGGAGGAACAGCAACAACCAGACAGTGGATGGAGAAAGGCGGGAACATGGAAGTCTTCTCAGATGTACTCCAGGACTGACTCTAGAGGGGCAGGCAGGTGAGGAGGCTGCTGAAGGAAAG
>JADRCD010222851.1:0-30492 GCA_019843815.1 Montemys delectorum
TTTTTTTTGCTGAAAAGTATAAGGTATTTAAGACCCGTGTTGTAGGTTCCTGTGAGGCTCCAAGGATTTGGTTGCTTGTAATGTGGAATGCAACCTCGGACCCTAACTTAAGCATGAGGTCTGCTCATTGTTACTTTGGGCATTCTCCTGCATAGACACACACTCATACTCAGTGCTGGCTCCTGCCTTGTACACAGGATCTATCTCTGCCGGTAGGTGCTGAACTTTATGGTTTTCTGAGGCAAGGTCTCACTGTAGCTCATGAGCTCATGCTGGCCTTGAACTTAAAATCCTCCTGCCTAGATCGACCTCCAGAGTGCTAGGACCATAGGCATGTGCTGCTACATCTCAGCTCAGCACAGTTTTCAGTGATTTTTTTTTTTTTTAAAGTCCCTCCTCAATAATTCCGACATTTGTGTTGTTTCAGGTTTTTTTTTTTTTAAACTTCCTTTATGTTCTTGAGTTTTTGCATTAATAGTTTTGTTTTGGTTCAACATTTTATGCAACAACAACAAAAAACCCAAATACAAATAGTGAAGATGAGAGTAAATAAGTTAATCAAAAATAAATTATATTTTACTTTTTCTGTCCAAACACTAGTATAGAGGACAGAGTAAATAATTTGTTTTTCATTTCTAAAATACTTACATTTATTGCGTCAGACAATCTCTTAAGAAATTTTCTATAAACCTTGCATCAAGAAATGTAGTAATGTGGGAATGTTGTCTCTTTCTAGAAAATGAACTGGACTATAAAGCTTTGTCTGCATTTTATCTTCTATTTCATATACAGTGACTTAAGCATTTTCCTGAGACAGAGTAGTAGGAAAAATTTGCAACCGTGAGTAGTTACTGACCTCTTCCATGAGATAATTACTTCTTCAATAGTAAATCAACTGCTGTGAACATAAGACATCAGCAAAAGCTAGGAGCAAGAGATTTTGTTGCCAAGTCAACTTTTTTTTTTTAATGGTGAAAAAAGTATATACTTAAAATTACCCATTTGGACTGAGTTTAGATAGTCCCAGTCTTGTTGGCAACATTGAGAGCATCATAATCAGGAGCCTGACTTTGGCCACATTAGTCTCATAGTTCCTTCACGACCTGTTTGATTTGGCCTTGATATCCTCTGCAGTGAACACAAGCATTTGTCCTCTATCTTCTTCATGGCTGATTCACTGCTCAGGAGGAATTTAATGATGGCATAGTGGTCAAGCTTGTTTCTCCTGAATGCACTCTTTTGAGGGTAATTGGGCTGCCTCCAGAGCTGCAAGGTCTTGGGCCACCTGGAGTGGGTGACTTGTGGGATTTCCTTTTGTGACTGTGGACACCTTTCAGCATTAGCTTTCAAGGCTTCGCTTTGGCCTCAGCTTTGGGAGGGGTAGGGGCTTTCTTTGCTGTTTGCCTCCATGATGGTGAAAAAGCAGAGTAAACTTTTAACATAAAATGCTTGACTAACTCTGTGTGTGTGTGTGTGTGTGTTTTGAGTTAGCATACAATATACTGGATTTCATTATGGCATTTTCCTGCATATATGTCAAACATGGCTCTTGTTTATCTACTTCCCTGCTGCGTCATGGAGTTTATTTTTCAGGGGAATAAATGCCGTAAAAGCCATGACATATATGCTTATGATTTTTGGACATTTTGAGCTGTACTTTTTGGATAGGATCTACCTTTTCTGTAGATTATTTTGGTGGGGGGGAATTTCCATATGTTAGATCATATCATGCAAAAAGTTTTAACTTCTTACCAACTTGAATGCCTTTATTCCTTGTTTTTGTTCTTAGGGGAAAGCTTTCTCTTTTCTCGTTTGGGTATAATGTTAACTGAGTTTTGTTTTTGTTTTTTCTTTTTAAAAGATTTTATTTATTTTATATATATGATGAGTATACTGTATACACTGTAGCTGTCTTCAGACACACCAGAAGAGGGCATCAGATCCCATTACAGATGACTGTGAGCCACCATGTGGTTGCTGGGAATTGAACTCCGAACCTCTGGAAGAACAGTCAGTGCTCTTAACCACTGAGCCATCTCTGAGCCCCCTGTGGGGTTTTTCTTAATTCCCTTTTTCTTGTTGAATATTTTTCTACCTTTGTTTGAAAGGATGTTGGATATTGTTAAATGCCTCTTGATTCTATTGAGACAACCTTGTTGAGGTCTTCCCTCCACCTCGCTTTATTAAAATCTCATTTTCTTGTGTTAAATCACCCTTGCCTTCTTCGGATAGATCATATTTGATTATGGTAAATATTTTTCTAAGAATATTGTTGGGTTAGATTTGCTAATATTTTGTTTGGGATTTCTATACTCATTCATTATAAGGGATAGTGGCCTATGGTTTTCTTTTTTCTTTTTTCTTTTTTTTTTTGGTTTTTTCGAGACAGGGTTTCTCTAGTAGCCTTGGCTGTCCTGGAACTCACTCTGTAGACCAGGCTGGCCTCGAACTCAGAAATTCGCCTGCCTCTGCCTCCCAAGCGCTGGGATTAAAGGCCTATGGTTTTCTTTTGCTAGGAGTAAGCCTTGCCTTCTACCCATGATACATTGAAAGAACAACAAGTTGTTTTTATTCTTCTCTGGAAGATAGGAAATGATTATTAAGAATCATTTTGAAGACTTTGGATCAGAATAGTACAAATTGCCATTCTTGAAGGCTACTTGTGTTCAGCCATCAATGCCACTATAAGTTTTCTGTGTACTTGTTACACATGAACCTTACTATTGAGCTACACTCTTACCAGTTCATGAAGGATTCCATAGCTATTAAAACAATGAGCTTATTTCTTGTATTAAATTTTTATGGTTTTTATAATTGTTTTAAGTTTTTTTTAAAGATTTATTTACTGTTATTATAAATGAGTACACTGTAGCTGTCTTCAGATGCACTAGAAGAGGGCATCAGATTTCATTATAGGTGGTTGTGAGCCACCATGTTGTTGCTGGGATTTGAACTCATGACCTTGATTGGTGCTCTTACCTCCTGAGCCATCTCACCAGCCCCAATTGCTTTAAGTTTTATGAACCTTTATGAACATCATTACTTCTATGGGGATATTATTTGTTTTTGAGTTTCTAGTTTTTAGTCTCTGAAGGTAACCAATACTTTGCCCAATAAAGTGCTGGATAATGGCTTCTTTAAGGTCTAAGTATTCCTGAAAATTCATAGTATCTTCCTTTCTGAAAGTAACTTGTAAAGTCAGGCTCTTTATACTTTGAGTGTACCAAAGTTTGAATGAATTTCAGATGCTTAAGTCAACATAACTTCTGACATTTATCATTTTATTTATTTATGCAATTGTGTCTAATCATCTTTTAATACTAGCTGTCCTATAAAAAGCATGTCATTGCTAAAGATACTTAGGAAGCTTGTACACTCAGTTTTACAGTTTACTTTTCAGCTTTTATAGAATGTAACATCTGATAAACAGATAAATTAGCTTTAGATGGTGCTAGTAAAGTTGTTTTAAAAGTAAAAGAATAATTAAGAGCGTTTTTCAGTAGGTAAAGATGTCAGAGTTTAGGATTAAGAAGGACATGACTCTACTGTCACTGCTATCTATCTATCCCTCCCCATCCCTGAAACAGTGAGTATTACAGCTGTGACACAGATATATGTCCGCATATGTTGATTCCCCTAATCTTGGACCTGATGGGAAAATTACATATTTTTTTCTATATTATTTTGTTTTGTTTTACTTAGTTTCTTTGTACTAGATAAGAAAGGTAAACATAAGGCCACATACACAACTAATGTCATAGCTTTCCCATAAAACATAAGCCCGCAGAACCAGGTGTAGGTGTGGTGTCTCCTTTACCTATGCTACATGGCTGAGGCAAAATGATTGGGAATTTGAGACCAGTCTGTGTTGCACAGCAAAACCTTGTCTCAGAGAAGGAAAAGGGCCTGGATGAGGCACATTAATTATAGCCCCTGAGAGTCCAAGTTACTTCTGGATAAAGCATTGTCATTTGGGTCTCAGATCATACCACAATAGACATAAAAACTTGATGTCTGTCTTAGTCAGGGTTTCTATTCCTGCACAAACATCATGACCAAGAAGCAAGTTGGGGAGGAAAGGGTTTATTTGGCTTACACTTCCACATGGCTGTTGATCACCAGAGGAAGTCAGGACTGGAACTCAAGCAGGTCAGGAAGCAGGAGCTGATGCACTGGCCATGGAGGGATGTTCCTTACTGGCTTGCTTCCTCCTGGCTGGCTCAGCCTGCTCTCTTATAGAACCCAAGACTTCCAGCCCAGGAATGGCACTACCCCTTTGATTACTAATTGAGAAAATGCCCCACAGCTAGATCTCATGGAGGCATTTCCCCAACTGAAGCTCCTTTTCTCTGTGATAACTCCACCCTGTGTCAAGTTGACACACAAAACTAGCCAATACAATGTCCTTACATATCACTTGAGCTGGACTTGACTCAATTTTAACTGCCTTTCCTTACTAAGATTTCAGTGAATGGCCATCCTGAGATGTCTATGAAAGCTTCGTATTTAATGAATACCTGTTCTTGCTCTTTAAAATGTTTTATGTAAACACATTTACTTTACCTGTTTGTCCATGTTTGGGAGTAATGTGATTCAGTTTGGGAGTAATTTTGAAGATTGGCCTCTGCATTGCTGATAAGAAAATGCTTTCTACATTTTACCAAATGCTACATCATTGGTGTCTGCTTTGGTTTTATATAAAGGTGTTTTCTATGCTGCTCTTGTGAACAGTTGAATGATGAAGTTAGCAAAACAATACTCTTTGTTTTATTTTCACGTAAAAATAAAGGTTAGCTGAATGTAGTGGCTCTTATATCAGCAATTCAGGAGGAGCGACGTAAGCTCAGACTAGTTTATTTTAGGCTAGCCAAGACTAACTAACTATTGATACCTTGTCTCAAGCAAAAACTATATGTGAGTTTAAGGTCTAAACTGTTTTAAAATATGAACACAGGAAGAGTGTAATGCTAAACATTTAATAGAATAGTGTATATTGAAATTTTCACCCAGACAAACAATACAGAAAAACAACAGTGCAAGTGTTCCATTTCCTCAGTGTCTGCTGGTCAGTGCCGTAAAGTGCATACACATAAAGGAAAGAAACATTTGAGCCGACCTTAAAGGCTCAGTTTTTTTTTTTTTTATCATTAAAAAGTATTAACTGGTTTGTTATTTTTTGTTTTAAGATCGTAATTCATTTAAAGACCATTTGGGGTAATGTTTTGTTCATGAGTATGTCAGTATTTACTGTACTCTAAGAAGATATTGACAGACTGACTTGTTGAAAATTTATCTTAAACATATTTTTTAACTCAAAAATGTTTTCTATTTTATATTAAAATAGAGGTATTAACTATATTTATAAAAGGATTTGCTAGCTTAAAGAAATCTATTTTAAAAGAGAAAATAGTGAAATTTTACAATGCCATATGCAGTTGTATAGGGTAAAGAGCATTTTATCTCATTCTGAAATCTTTCTTGACTGAAAATGTTTTAAGCTTCTTTCAATCAATTTTAAATGTTCATAATTCTAGAATAATACCTCAGTGATAAAACTAAGATTAATAATTCAAAAGAAAATGGCATAGATTAACATAAATTGGCATAAAAGGAATATAAGAATTCAAGTGTAAAAACTATGTTAAGCCATTTTTACATAATGTTTTGCAAAAATTGAAAATTAGGAAACAGTGAAGCTGTGGAGAAACATGTCTCTTGTGAAATAAAAAAATAGGAAAAATTTTATAAAGGAAGCTTGGTGGTGTTTGTTGAATCATATTTACAGATATACTTCTTTGTATAGATATTACTCTAATATTACAATGCCAAAATACTATAGGTAATGTAGATGTCTGTAATTGGGATTTTTTTTCTTTTTAAAGACAAGATCTCATGTATCCAAGGCTAGCTTTAAACTTGCTGTGTTGCTAACAATGACCTTGAACTCCTTGGTCTTCCTGCTTCTATACCCTGAATATCGGGATTTATGCATTTACCACTATGCCTATTTTTCTGCAGGCCCAGGGCTTCCTATATGCTAGAGAAGCACTATACTAATAGAGCTGCATCTCTGTCCTGGTGTAACGTTTTAATAATTTACTTAGTAACTTATGGTTAGAGGGATGGATATACAAGAGGCTATCGTGTTAGAATTTATTAACATATGCAGGCTATAAATATAATGCCCTCATGTAATTTAAATGCTTTGATAGCTACAAAGAAAAGTAAAATAGTAGGATGGAGTTAATAAACTATTTCATTTCAACTTTTATCAATATGAAAGATTACTGAGATTCTTTTTGTTTGTTTGTTTGTTTGTTTGTTTTGAGACAGGGTTTCTCTGTATAGCCCTGGCTGTCCTGGAACTCACTCTGTAGACCAGGCTGGCCTCGAACTCAGAAATCCACCTGCCTCTGCCTCCCAAGTACCAGGATTAAAGACATGCACCACCACTGCCCGGCTGATTACTGAGATTCTTTTCATTTATCTTATGTCAAGTTTTTGAGGTCCAACTTATTTTACACTTAGAACATATACCACTTTATATTCTTTAAATAATATGAATTTTGTGCTGTCTGCTATATTGAACAGAATAGCTATGATTCAGAGAACTACTTTTGCTGCTTAAAATTTGCAGGTGGCTGAATAGGTACGGGTGCTTGCTGCACAGCCTTATGACCCAAACTGTATGTATTTCTGAGACTGTCATTGTAGAAAGAGGGAACCAATTCCTGCAAGTTGACTTTTGACCTCTACATGCATGCTGTGGTACATGAGAGAACATAGAGAGAGGTTGGGGGAGTTGCATATAATCCTACCACTAGGGGTCAGCCAAATGTCACCATACTGATAAACACAAAACAAAGTATATTATATTGGAGTTTGCTAATTTGTAAAACAAAGATATAGTTAATTAAAGGTGTGTGTCCATTTCTGGCAGATATATTATTCAAACATACATTCCATAAATGATTTATAAAAACCACTTTACACTGGGCAGTGGTGGCACACACCTTTAATCCCGACACTTGGGAGGCATAGGCAGGTGGATTTCTGAGTTTGAGGCTAGCCTGGTCTACAGAGTGAGTTCTCGGACAGCCAGGGCTACACAGAGAAACTCTGTGAAAAAAAACAAAAACAAAAAAACAAACAAACAAAAAACCCACTTTACTGGGTGAGAAATTGGAGCCTGGCCTCCAATTTCTTTTCTTTTTTTTTTTTTTTTAAGTAGAATATGCAAAAATTATCCTGTAGAATATAGTGCTAGTAAAAATGTTTCATTGCTCTCTGAGAGCAAGGGCCTTGGGGAACAGCTGTATTGTGAGATTTGAATAGTTTGAAGTTGAATTGGTTTGTGAACCAAATTTTGAAATTGTGATCACTAAATTCCCTCTTTATAGACATGATACTGATTACACACATTTTCTTTTTGGTTCCTATACAAATGTTGTTTTTCCCTCATTTTTTTAAAAAGTAAAGTTACTTTTAATTACGTGTGTGTGCATGTAGGGATACATTCGAAGGTCAGAGGACAGCCTTAAAGGGTAGGCTCTTTTCCAGTATGTGGCCCCAGGGGTTGAGCTCGGCTTGTCTGCCTTAGTCACAACTGCCTCTACCCACTGAACCATTTTGCCGACCCTGTAACTTGATTGGCCAGCGTTCCTGAGAAAAGGTTCCTGCCTCCTACTTTGTTTTCCTCCTAAAGCTTACTGCAGTTCTATTGAAAGAATGGCAGAGCTCAGAGAGAAGAAAACAGGTAATGGGAATGTGATGAGTAATGGAGCCTCTGGTTTGTTGCAGTCTATTGTCTTAAATGCTCCCCGAAGTGTTTGCACAGGGAGCTGTGGCAGCAAGGTCACGAAATTGAGGCTAGTCAGACTACTTACTGAAACCATTCAGAAAAGAAGGCGATTTTTTGCTCATCTTTCTCCAAGTGAATATCCATCCCTCTGACCTTCCCTCTCTTTTCTTTTGGAAGAGAGATAGGGGCAGCGGAGACAGTCCCATTTTGTCTCCCAGGCTACTCTGAAATTTGCTATGTAGACCAGGCTAGTCTCAAACTCTTGGTAGTCCTGTCAGTCTCTCAATTCTGGAGTAACAAGTATGAGCTACTGTGCCCAGTATCCCTGCCCTTTCCTTTTTGTAACTGAGAGCTATAAAATTTAATTTATTTGGTTCTGTAATTCGTGTTGTATGAATTTAGAAGGTTTTGTTCTCTGCCTCATGGTGAAATAATTGTTCAAAAGTCCCACATATAATATAATGAGGGATCACTCTGGGATAATTTATCTTCCCAGAAATAAGAATGATTATACATCTTTAGATAGAATGCGATTCTATTTTTTCTTTTCCTGAAAAGTATTTTTGGGGGAATAAAGCCCTTTCTTGATAACATTACAATTCCGTCTATCTTTTATTTTTATTGACATTTAGTAATACTTCAATTTTAAAAAGTCAAGAGTCCAAGTAAGCTTATTTTATTGACTAATTGAATAAATTTTTAGTTGTTAATATGGTTATTATTTTGTCTTTTTTTTTTTTTTTTCTCTTTGAGGGGCTGGATATAATTGCCTTGTTTCATTTCAGGGATCCTTCTAAAGTAAATATTCTGGTACCTGGTGCTGGACTAGGAAGACTGGCCTGGGAAATAGCTATGCTAGGTTATGCTTGTCAAGGAAATGAATGGAGTTTTTTTATGCTCTTTTCTTCCAACTTTGTACTCAACAGGTATTTAACTTACTTTTTGATGGAAATAGTAATTTCTAAAAATCAAATTGCTTTGCCTATTTTTGAACAATTCTGAATTGAAGAAAAATATATAGTACTTGCTTGGTGTAGATCGTATTTACATTAAATTCATAATGCTTATAAGGATGGCCACTGTAGCCAGTATTAATTTATTATCTAACAGTGTTGACACAGGGCAAGCAAACAACTTCTTAAAAAGTAATTGGGCATTCCATGAAACTAAAATGATTTCTCTAAAGTAAGCTTTTTCACTTTTTGTTTCTTGGTGAAGTAAGAGTTTATTTTAGCAATTGTTACTTTTTTCCCTGACCTACTTCCAATACATGGTCATACCTGTTCACGTGACTGAGTGGATTGAGGATCCAAGAACTTCTGTATCCACTACCAGAAGGTAGTAGAAAAGAGTCACTATTTTTAAGTCAGAAGATACAGTGGATTTGAGACAAAGAGCTAACTGCCTGTTTCAATAGCACACTTCTGGTAACAGTCACTGTGACGCTGTGTTATTGGTGGCAGTGTGCGGTTTAGGTTGCTGGTGAGCTGGGGAAAGAGGGTTATTATGCAAAATGGTAGAAATGGGTAGAATAGCAAGACTAGTGTGCTTGTTTTATTCACCTTTGAGGTTCAGGAATACATTTTTGCTGGGTGTGGTGGCACAGGCCTCTAATCTCAGTTCTTATGAGAGGAAAACAGGAGGATCAAGAATTCAGTGTCATTCTCAGTTACACAGTGAGTTTGAGGCCAGCCTGGCTACATAAGACCCTGTCTGAGAAAACAATATTTTAATAATTTTTAAAAATTTGAATGAATAGTACATGTGAATCTCTGAATTTCTTTTAATCCATGACTGGTCACATACCTGTATATACAGCTTCAGATAACTGAGTACAGTGTAGTGTTCACACTCTTCAAGCCTAATGATTTACATGTGAAAACCACAATCAATAGATGATATTTTAGTGCTTAGTCTTTTTTTTTATAGGTAAACTATGTATTTAACATTGAACCATATGCTCATATTTTTACAGATGTTCTGAAATTAACAAATATAAACTTTATCCCTGGATCCATCAGTTTAGCAATAATCGGAGATCAGCTGATCAGATTCGACCCATTTTTTTCCCTGATGTCGACCCCCACAGTCTTCCTCCTGGTTCTAACTTTTCGATGACAGCAGGAGACTTTCAGGAGATTTACTCGGAATGCAGTAAGTTCAAAGCAAGTGTTTTAAAACTCTTAACAGTTATTCTAGAAATGATCCAGTGTTGTAACCATTTATTTTGATGGCAAAACATAAGGTGTGCAATTGTTTTAGTCAGGGTTTCTATTCCTGTACAAACATCATGACCAAGAAGCAAATTGGGGAGGAAAGGGTTTATTTAGCTTATTTCCACTGGCTGTTGATCACCAAGGAAGTCAGGACTGGAACTCAAGCAGGTCAGGAAACAGGAACTGACAGAGAGGCCATGGAGGGATGTTCTTAACTGGCTTGCTCAGCCTGCTCTCTTATAGAACCCAAGACTTCCAGCCCAGGAATGGCACCACCCACAAGGGGCCCTACCCCCTTGATCACTAATTGAGAAAATGCCCCACAGCTGGATCTAATGGAGGCACTTCCCCAACTGAAGCTTCCTTCTCTGTGATAACTCCAGCCTGTGTCAAATTGACACACAAAACCAGCCAGTGCAATTGACCCCTTGTCAACTTGACACACAAACACATCACTATTAAGCCTAAACCCTTACTTTCTTATTCATCCCCAAGATTTAAAGTCCCACAATCTTTACATATTAAAAGTTCAATCAATTTAAAATGTCCAATGTCTTTTAATATTCAAAGTCTCTTAACTGTGCACTCCACTAAAATACATTCTTCCTTCAAGAGGGAAAAATATCAGGGCACAGTCACAATCAAAAGCAAAACCAATGTCTGGGCTCCAACTCACGATCTTCTGGGCTCTTCTAAGGGCTTGAGTCACCTCTCCAGCTCTGCCATTTATAGCACACATTTTGTATTCTGGGCTCCAGATGCCTGTACTCCACTGCTGCTGCTGTCCTTGGTGGTCATTGCATGGTACTGGCATTCCCAAAACACTGCTGTAACTAGGCTTTACCAATAGCCTTTCATAGACTGTCTTCACGGTGCCAAGCCTCAACTCCTTTGCATGACACCTTCAGTCCTGGGCCATCAATTGCAAACTGAGGCTGCCCCTTCACCAATGGCCTTCCATGGCCTCTCACTGTGCTAAGCCTCAGCTGCTCTTTAAGACCCCTTCGTGCTGTTAAAACCAGTACCATCTGGGTGACTCTTACACATTACCAAGTCCTGCTGCAGCACAAGGTACAACCTTGGCTATCTCTGGAACACAACCTCTTTGTACTCTCAGAAAACACTTCCCAGAAGATGTCACCTCAGTGATGCTGGTCTCTTCTTAATCACCGCTAATTTCTTAGCTCCAGCTAACCAGCATCAATAGTCCCAGTAATGTAAAGTTCTCTCTTTAGTAGTTCTGGTATCTTGTTAATCACAGCTCATACTTCAGCCCCAGCTAACCAGAACCACAGACACTTCACAATCAAAACAACATGGCCCTGATAAGAGTCTTTAATCTTCCCTCTGAAATTTCACAAGCCAGGCCTCCATCTCTGCACTGTTCTCAACATGATCAGAATATCCCACAGAGTTCTTAACAATCAGTGGCTCTTGTAGCTCAAAGTTCCAAAGTCCTTCCAAAATCCTCCCCAAAACATGGTCAGGTTGTCACAGGAATACCCCACTATGCTGGTACCAATTTGTTTAGTCAGGGTTTCTATTCCTGCACAAACATCATGACCAAGAAGCAAGTTGAGGAGGAAAGGGTTTATTATTTAGCTTACTTCCACATGGCTGTTGATTACCAAAGAAGTCAGGACTGGAACTCAAGCAGGTCAGGAAGCAGGAGCTGACACAGAGGCCATGGAGGGATGTTCTTAACTGGCTTGCTTCTGGCTTGCTCAGCCTGCTCTCTTATAGAACCCAAGACTTCCAGCCCAGGGATGGCACCACCCACAAGGAGCCCTACCCCCTTGGTCACTAATTGAGAAAATGCCCCACAGCTGGGTCTCATGGAGGCACTTCCCCAACTGAAGCTTCCTTCTCTGTGATAACTCCAGCCTGTGTCAAGTTGACACACAAAACTAGCCAGTACAGCAATGTTAGTTAGTGACAATGTAGAGTATTTTCAGAGTTGTGTAAAGACAATGATAGTAAGTGTAAAGTAATTTATGTACATTCAAGAGATGTTGATTGTTAACAAAAGACAACTTAGGAACTCAGATGTATGCTGAATGCACTAAAGATGGAAATGAGTGAGTGTGAGACTGCACAAGACAGAGATGACTA
Source organism: Montemys delectorum (assembly GCA_019843815.1). Classification (NCBI taxonomy): domain Eukaryota; kingdom Metazoa; phylum Chordata; class Mammalia; order Rodentia; family Muridae; genus Montemys; species Montemys delectorum. Next base: position 12,130 of record JADRCD010222851.1, read on the forward strand.
GGACTTGAGGTACCATGATACAAAAGAATAAGGTCACTGGGGCCTGCAGCAGGCCTAGTCTGGCAAGGAAAGAAACTTTGTGGGAAGCATGGCTTAACAGTTAGGTTAGCTTCAGTTGTAGAAGACTTGTATCGGGTTGGAAGTTACATTTTAGCCTGGCAGATGATTGAAGACCTTTGGAGAGAGGCAGGAGTGAGAATAGTGAATTGGCAGTAATAGGGAAAGGAAAACAAAATTCTGAGTGACAGCAAGAGCATTCTTTCAACATATATCTGTTTGTCACCTGTTAAATGTCCAGTGTATTCAAAGCACAACAGGTATGGAGACAAAATCCTAGCCTAGTCTGGATGGGACAGAGCGGCCATAACATACAGTATTGTGTGGAAGAAAATAATGTGAAGAAGTAAGTGTAAGAATAGAAACTAAGAAGGAACTTGCCACTTACATGTTTAGGGATAGCAGGGGTTAGGGAAGAGCTCTTGGATGTGTTCAGCAGGGGCTCTGGTGAAGTGAGTAACAGGGAGGAGGGAGATAAGAGGTTGGTTAAGACAACTCGACAAGTAGTTTGAATTGAATGAGAAGTACAGGAAGCCATAGGAAAGATGGCTTAGAGCATGAGTAGCAACATAGAAAGACTTTATGTATCTAGTTTCCTAAAATAAATTTTTATTTCTCCTAAATTCTGAGATTAGATCAAATTCATTATGAAATTAAAAGGGAAAACTGGGAGAAGTTAACTTTTGGGTATATGATGAGGAATAAGATCTCAAAATAGGAGTGAAATTGGTGAAAAGCTTCACAATGCAACTGAGAAGCACTTTCCTCTCCTGGGGTTGGAAAAGGGTTGTCTTAGTTAGGATTTTACTGCTGTGAATAGACACATGGCCAAGGCAACTCTTAGACAAGATTTAATTGGAGCTGGCTTACAGGTTCAGAGGTCCAGTCCATTGTTAAGGTGGGAGCCTGGCAGTATCCAGGCAGACATGGGGCTGGAAGAACTGAGAGTCCCACCTCTTATTCCCAAGACAGCTAGAAAAAAACTAGGATGAGAGTATTAAAGCCCACACCCACAGTGACATATCTATTCCAGTAAGCTCACACCTCTTGATAGTGCCACTCCCTGGGCATATACAAACCATCACTAAGCTACAGGTGATCTCTGTTGGGCCAGGCTCTTTTACTGCCCTGCCTGGCAACAGCTTCCAGGAGCTAACCAGTGCTCTTGTTGCGGACCCACTTCAGCCTATGGCTTCCCCAGACAACCTCTTCCTGATGATTATCAAGTCATGGTAAATATTTGGGTATTTTGTTGTCATTTATTTCTCAAATTGGCAAGAAAAGCTTACTTCTAAAACCTGCCAGAATTAGTGTTTAACTCCATTTAAATCAGAACTCAAAAAATTAAGATGACAATTATTTTGTTTTACTAGATTCTAAATGAGAGCAAGGGTAGCTCAGTCACAGTGCACTTCCTCGATCAAGACCCTAAGGGTCAGTCACAAGCATCACAAAAGTGAACTCAGGAAAACTAGACAATGAACAACTCTTAACACTGTCGTTTTATAATATATGGTGATGTGTCGATAAAGAATGGTTTCCCAGTTGATTACTATATCTACTTTGCTACAGTCATCTTAAGTATATAGTGTTAATCATGTCTATCTCTTCAGTTAAATGAAATATTAATACGCTATAAGAGTTAATTGGCAAACTTAAAAGGTAAAAAGAAAAAAAAACAAAAAACAAAATAACAGATGAAGTGCTTTGATTTCTGTTGATTAGATACCTGGGACTGTATTGCCACCTGTTTCTTCATAGACACAGCTCACAATGTAATTGATTACATTGATACAATATGGAGGATACTCAAGCCAGGTGGAATTTGGATAAATCTTGGTAAGTGCTTGTATTTTCATTAACATTTTATATATTAGTCTGAGTGTGTAGAGCTGCCTTTCCATTTGGTACTAGCACAGTGACAGATACTGGAGAACATTGTAATTATGTTGTATTATCTGTTAGACCATATCCTAGTGGATGGGTGTTAGCTCCTGAAAGCAGAGGAAGTCCAAGCATTAGAGCGATCCTCATATGTCAGTCTCCTGGTTCTTAACTTCATAGTGTACTAAGTTTAATCTCCTGATTCAATACTTAGTCCTTTGCCTTCCCTTCCTCCACTCCGTGTAGGCAGCAGTAGTTCATTTTGTTAAGAGAGCATTTTCAGGGGCTGAAATGACAAGTGTAGGGCCTGTGTGGATCTGCATATGTTTTGGCTGTCAGCTTGGTGTCCTTGGGAGACTCCTAACAGTGCCGGTAGGTGTGTCTCTGAATCTTTTGCCTGCTCTTGAGAATCTTTTCCTTTTATGGGTTGCTTTGTCCAGCCTTGATATGAGGGCTTTGCCTTGTCTTATTGTATCTTGTTTATCCTATCTGGCTGTCATCTCTTGGAGATCTCATTTTTTTTTGAAGAGGAAATGTAGGGAGAGGGAAGGTGAGGGGATGAAGCTAGCAAGAGTAGAGAAAGGGGAAACTGTTGTTGGGATGTATTATATGAGAGAAGAATCTGTTTTCAATTTTCAAAAAGTTCACAAAAAAGTAAAACACAAAAACAAAGAAGAGAATGTTTTTATTCTTTTTAATCCGTGGAGGAAGGAAAGGATTTTACCTCGATCATAGAATTTTCTTCTCTAGTAGATGTCATAGATTTTCTAAATACCATGAGTTTAAGAAGCAATAGAAATGTAATTTCATGTATGCAAAAAAACTTGTACTTTGAACCTACTACTTGATACTAGAAATCAAATTATGTGTGTGACTTGTTTCTTTCTTTCTTTTTTTTTTTTTTTGGTTTCTTGAGACAAGGTTTCTCTGTGTAGCCCAGGCTGTCCTGGAACTTACTCTGTAGACCAGGCTGGCCTCGAACTCAGAAATCCACCTGCCTCTGCCTCCCAGGTGCTGGGATTAAAGGCGTGACTTGTTTCTTCATCAATCTAAAGGGAATTGCCTGTGTTTTCCTCTTAAAGGTAATGGGAGTATGGTGAAATGTGCATTTAATACGCACATAACCTAAGTATACATATACGTGTGCATATCTTCCTTAAATGTGATATGGGCCCTATGTTCAGAAAGTTTACCAACTTAGAATATAAGACTTTCATGATAGGTGTTTTGTCTTAGTTAGGGTTTTACTGCTGTGAACAGACAACATGACCAAGGCAACGCTTATAAGGACAACATTAACTTGTGGCTGGCTTATAGGTTCAGTCCATTATGGTCAAAGTGGGAACATGGCACCAGGCAGGCATGGTGCAAAAGGAGCTGAGAGTTCTACATCTTCATCTGAAGGCCAGTAGGAGAAGACTGGCTTCCAGGCAGCTAGGATGAGGGTTTTAAAGCCCAGAGTGGCACATCTAGTCCACACAAGGCCACATCTACTTCAAGGCCACACCTTCAAATAGTGCCACTTCCTGGGCTAGGCATACTCAGACCACCACAGTGTTCTGCCACAGAAAAGGATAGGTACATAAAATACCTACTTTATTGCTGAGGTTCTGTCAACTAGACTGTGTAATGATTTTATTTTACTAGAGCCTCCTTTCATCAGGACCAAGACTAGAAATAGTAATTCTTTCCACTTTCTCTTTAGAATTCTGTAGGAATAGATGAGGATAGCTATAAAGTGCAGGCATCATTAGATTCAAATATCTTAAACCTTAGATCTTTAAAAGTAAATGCCCTGGGGAAACTTGGAGCAAGGAATGATTGAAGGATACTACTCTACTGAGATTCTATTATTTCCTGTGAGTTAAGTACCTTTATAAATACTTTCCTTTATAAATACTTTAAATTCAGACCAACCCTATCTTGTGTTCTGTTTTTGTGGTTCTAGAGGTCAGAGTAGGGCTTCATGCACTTAGACAAGTGCCTTTTTTGTTTGTTTGTTTGTTTTTTGTTTTTGTTTTTTTCAAGACATGGTTTCTGTGTGTAGCCCTGGCTATCCTGGAACTCACTCTGTAGACCAGGCTGGCCTTGAATACAGAAATCTGCCTGCCTCTGCCTCCCAAGTGCTGGGATTAAAGGCATGCACCACCACTGCCCAGCTTTAGACTAGTGCTCTTATCACTAAGCTATATCCTCACCCTCTCAGAGCAGCACTAATGGGAAGGCACTATTTAAATAGTAGAAGGAAATGAGTCTTGGTTTAGATAACTAGCAGAATGATCCTGTAGCTTACTAATGGCAAGAGGCAGGCTCACAGCCTGAAACTGTCAGGCTGTGACATTGTGCTTAATATAACCCTATGTTTACATAACTGAAGGATCCTACTTACTGAGTTATGATAGATAAAGTTTGCTGTCTTTCTAAGGTATTTGATTTAACTCATATAAAAAGCTGAACACTTAAGTTGTATAACAAATACCTGAAACAGTGTTGGCCCCCTTATAAGCAGGAGAACTGCTAGCTAAATGTAGTTGTGCTATAATGTCTAATGTGTCATAACCAACACAAGTCATGGAGCAGGTGGCTTACCAGATGACAGACCTTCAAGCCATATAGCCACAGGGTTTCAAAATAATTTGAGGAATTAGAATAATGGAAAAACTCATGTTAGTTAATGCTCCATAAATAGAATATTTTGTATATATGAGTTAAAGAATATTAAAAGTCATAATCGGAGCTGGAAAAATGGCTCAGGAGTTCAGCTGTTCTTTCAGAGGACTGGAGTTATTTCCCAGCACCCACATCAAGTGACTCATAACCACCCGTAACCCCAGGTCCAGGTATCTCTAGCCTCCACAGATGCCAGCACACATGCTGGAATACTCACATGTACACATACTTAGAAAAAAAAATCTTTAAAAATAATAAAACAATCTAGTTGTCCTTAAATATTGCTGTATTCTGAATATCACCAGTGTTCTTTATTTTCTGTATCATATGCTGGTTCTTTACTCCATTCCTTCTATGGTAAAGCATGGTTCCCCTACTGCTTTTAATTCTCCATCCGTATGTCTGAACCAAGTACTGCTTTGTGGGCCAAGCCCATTTTTTCTTGCATAGATTTAAAACAACAACAACAAAGGAGTCTCATTATGATTCTGCTGCCTCTCTGAGACCTTTCTATTTTGTGATCTGCTCAAGCTACTTTAACTAGGAGACCATCTTTGTTTTGTTGTTAATTAGGCCGGACTACTAAAACAGTCCCTAACAGATCCCATAAAAAAGTTTATTCTGTCATAGTTCTAGAGATGAGAATTCCAAGGTTAACGTGCTAGCTGAGTTGACCTTGGAGAAGGCTCTCTTTTTTGTAGTCATAGGCTGCACATAGTTGTTGTCCTAGTTAAGGTCACTATTGCTGGGATGAAACACCATGACCAAAGCAATCAGAGGAAGAAGGGGTTTACTCGGATTTACAGTTCCACATTGTTGTTCATCATTAGAAGGAGTCAGGACAGAAACTCAAGTAGGACAGGAACATGGACGCAGGAGCTGATGTAGAAGCCAAGGAGGAGTGCTGCTTAATGCTTGTCCCTCCTGAGTTGCTCAGCCAGCTTTCTTATAGAAGAACCAGGACCACTAGCCTTGGGGTGCCCCACCCACAGGGCTGGCCCTCCCGCATCGATCACTAATTAAGAAAATGCCCTACAGCAGTGGTTTCCTTTAATTCAGTTCTTCTGTTCATTCCTTCTGTTGTGATGACCCCCAACCATAAAATTATTTTCACTGCTACTTTATAACTGTAATTTTACTACTACCTAAGACCATTGGAAATACATGTTTTCCGATGATTGAGATCCACAGGTTGAGGACTACTACCATACCAGCTTTTGTATAGCCAGATCTTATGGAGGCATTTTCTCAGATGAAGCTCTCTAGTAACTCTGATGACTATAACTTCTGGCAAGTTAATGCAAAATTAGCTAGCACAGCTGCTTTCTTGATGCTGTGTGTTTACCTGATGATGTTTTTGGTAAGGCTATGGAACTGGAGAGGAGGGAGCAAGAAGACAAGCATTCTACCAGGTGTTTTATATGAGGACACTAATTATGTTAGATTCTGACTCCTTTTTATGTTCTCATAAACCATAATTGTTTCCTATTCCCCAATAGACCCTACCTTCAAATGCAGCTGAACTCAATACTAAGGCTGTCATATACCAACTGGAAAGGGGAGGCATGGGTTCAGACATTTAGTCCATGTCATCCTTCCTCTTCACCATCTGCAGAGTTGATCTGAAAGCTAAATCTCTTAAAGTTCCTTAGTACCTTCTAACTCTTTACTATCCCAGAGTTTCTCAGCTGTGGCCCTACTGTCATTTGGGACAGGGTTATTGTTCAAGGATGGTAGCAGGGGTCTTTTATACATCACTAAGGTTGTTAATGATATTCTTACCTTGCCTACCAGATTCAGTAGTATCTCTCAAGTAGGCTAAACAAAAGTTATTCCTTAGCAAGGCAGAATTGTTCCCAGTTGAGAACCATTGCTGTAACTTCAATTGCTTTCCTGCAGTAAGATTGATTCAGTTGTTCTTTGGGGTGTCTAACTCTCCATGTCCCTTTCATTTTCTTTTTTTCCCCCCTCTCAAATAGGGTTACCTTTTGAACATATAGATCTGTGTCTATCTGTCTCCTTCCATAACATAGCTTTCTTGATAACTGCTCTCCAGGGTTATGTCTAGAGCCTTTAGTGATCTTGCTGCTTATGGCTTTGCATTCTCCCATTTCTCCTTCCCCCACCCCTTTTCCCTTTTCTTCATCTCTGAGTTTTATGACAATAAGGCTCTAATGCTTCCTAGTCACTTAGTATGGATTCTGGCAAGTAGTGGGCTTTGTTGACTGTGTTTGTGGTGAGTGTTTTCAAGATTTGAAAGAAGGAACAAAGTAATGTTCAGGTGTCAAACAGGGAAATTGGCTGCCTGTAGACATGGTACATTGGTATGTATACTGGTAAATATATGTTCCCTTGGTTTTGATGTCAGCCATGTGGATCTAGAGGCTTAGTTTTCTTTGTACACTGCGAGAGATTATCAGCCCCCTTAGAAAGTAGGTTTTACTATATGATTATAGATACCAGAATCAGTACTTTCGTATGTAAGACTTGCAACAGCCAGCAGTCTTTCAATTTACATTGAAGCAGAATTAGTGACCTCCTCCCAGACTGAATCAAGTCAGTTGTAAGGATACTTAACTTATCTTAAAGGAGAGACTTTCTACAACCCTCCTCAGGTTAGGGAAAGCCAATGAGTTGTTACTGTAACTGTTATGTCTACAGTAAATGAAGCCTTTATCCAGTTTTGCTTGCCCTATGAGCTGTCAATGCTTTGTATACTCTTAAAGCACAAGAGAAGAAAATACAAGTGATTGGGAGTATGTGTGACCCATAAAGCATAAAATACTTGCTAACATTATACATTTGTTAAATTATATTTTGTCTGAGAAAAATAATTAGATAAGGGCTAATACTAAAAGTCAATGAACAGGTATGCCCAACAAATTTTAGACTGGACCTGCCTCCTAAGAGCAGGAAATGGATAAGTACTTTTAAGACATCCACAGTAAACATATTCCTTAGAAATAATGAATAAAGCAGAAGATGCTAAACCACATACTATGCATCAGGGTAAGCCCGCAAAAAGATACCATATATTTTCTAGTGAAGTAGTGAAAAAATTAGAGATAGCTTTATTTTCTTTTTATGCTGTTTCATGTTGCCTTAACATTCTGTTATGATGTTGCTCTATATTTTATGGTCAAGGAAAAACACATCTTCTTTCTCTTACTAGGGAGAAAAATGATAATTGGAAAAAGAAAATAACTGGCAGCTATTGTTTGGGTATCTGTTAATCAAGTTTCCCCCTTTCCAGACTATCATATAAACAGACGTATACAGTGTGGCACATTATGTCTCTAGCTTTCATTGTCTAGCTAGCATGATGCTTTTGAGACTCACTTAGGTTGCTACAGAAAACTGTGTTGATCCCTTTTATTGCTGAGTGATACTTCACTGGATGGGTGGCATTTTATCAGTTTTCTTTTGCTATCAACACTTGGCACAAAAATCATAGTATGGTTACAAGATTTTATTTCTCTTGGGTTAGCACCTGGTAAAGAAATTTCTTGGTTATATGTGATGCGTGCATAGCATATTTTGCCAGAAACTGTTAACCTGTTTTCCAGAGTAACAGTACTATTGCTTCCTACCTCTGCTAAAGCATTGAGACAGTACTCCTTGTGCAGTTGTCAGTGAAAATTTATACAGATCTTTCCTAACTTCACAGTGTAAATTGATCAGAAAGGTAAAACAACATGCTAAGTGGCAAAGTCCATACATGGTCTCATCTGACAGATCATAGGCAGCATGTACATGTACTAAAAATGTGCAAAATTTGTTTTAGGATGTAGAGTTATTACTTATTACTTATTACCAGAGCCCCACTATAAGCAAAGTCCTGGGTTCCGAGTACTATCCAAACAAACTTATCAGGCTGTGCAGTTAAGTACATATGAAACAAATTAATTTTGTGGTTGGACTTGGTCCCCTCCTCTAGATACCTCATGATGTATATATTTGTATATACATTCGTGTGTGTGTGTGTGTGTGTGTGTATGTAGAAATTCTAAAATCTAACTGTGCTCTCAGGTATTTCAGATAAGGGACCCTCCATCTGTAACTCTTATGACAGTTTAAACTAAATCAGTAAACATATTTGTTGTCTTTGACCCTCAAGAAATGTCTTTGTGTAAAGAAAAGTATTTGTCAAATCATAATTTATATAAAAGATTAGAGAACAAGTACTATTTTGAAGTGTGGTAACATAAATTATACTCATGGTCATTTATTCTAGTGGTTTAGGTAGGATAAAAATAGATGGGGGCCAACATGACTAGATCTCCAGCATTTGAGAGGCTGAGGCAGGAGACTCTGATGTTGAGGGTCTTCTGGGCTATATTGAAAAACCCTACCTAAAAACTAAAGGAGAAGAAAATGTTTTCATATAGGATGGAAAAGCCTCTTAGGAGCAGAAATGGTCTCCTTTGTTCCTTGTTCCTTGCTTTTTCTTTCTTTCTTCTTCTTCTTCTTTTTTTTTAAATCTCAGTATGTTGTCTGAGGACTCTAAGTGGAGCAAGTTGGATGTAGGATTTATTTTTAACTCATCTAGGGTAATCTGAAGATAAAGTTTTGACATAAAGATGTTTTCTTAGCTGAAACTGATTTTTATTTCAGAGGTTTGAACAATTGTCCTTAGCAAATATAGTGGTTCTTTTCATTTTTACACTATTTCCTATTCAACTAGTTCATCTGGAATTTAGTGTACAAAGCTATTAAGGCATGCTTAAGTTCATGTAACTCATTTATAGTATCTTCAAACCATAGGTCCTCTACTATACCATTTTGAAAACCTGGCAAATGAACTGTCTATAGAATTGAGCTATGAGGATATTAAGAATGTTGTTCTGCAGTATGGATTCCAGCTAGAGGTAAGAATGGAAAGACACAGGGCCAAAATGTTTAGCTTGGAAAGCCTTTAAACAAAAATATAGGCATTATAGCAGTGACTGTCTTGGCTTCTTCACTTCTTTTTCTCCTCCAGATAGAGAGATTAATATTAAAAAGCTTTCTCAATTGTAAAGACTTGGGACAATATGTATGTAGAGGGGACACTAATTCCTGTTGAAATAGACTTTCAATAATGGTAGCTGACAGATGGCTCCTGGGTAATCACTCATTGACAGATATCAGTAGACGAGGCTCTGGAAGAGGTAGACCGTGGGAAGAGGTATCAAAGAAATGGTTGTCTGTATATTATTTTCATCTCCCCTGGCCTTTTCATCTCCTCCACACCATATTTGTAGTTGGAGGTATGATACTGAACTTACATGACCTATTATTTTGTAAAGAGATTATGGGTGCCACTAGGCTGGGGATCTGTTTAAATTGCTTACAATAGTGTCTTCAACTACTAATTTCTTGGTATTTGCTAATACTGTTGCCATTGTGAGCTTATGATTTTTGTTTGTATTACAGGTGGAAAAAGAATCGGTATTGTCCACATATACTGTGAATGATCTCTCTATGATGAAATACTACTATGAATGTGTTTTGTTTGTGGTCCGGAAGCCACAATAATGGTCTTAAGGGATATTACCCATAAAAACATTTAATGAGAGTAAATGCTGAAATAAAGAACTCACAGTCAACTGTCAGTGATAACAGGACACAACCTCAAATCAGTGGTGCCTTCTTATTCCTAACAAAATTTAGAAAGTGTCTATTTTCTTAATGATGTCTATTACTTTTTTCAGAAATATACTATACCATGCAAATTTATACCACACAAGTTAAAAAAAAAAAATGAAGACAGTATCTCCCATGCAGATATCTAATGGAGGAACTATCTTCAAGTACTTTTTTCTTTGAAGCCCCGAATTGTCTTTCTTTAAGAAAGTAAACATAAACTCCAGTTTTCATGAAGCTATTGCAAGTCTGCCATATTAGTGACTGATCATACTAAAGTCCACAGTGATCTCCTTTTCGTGTTTAGCGTTGCCTGTGTTACTTTTAAAAGGATCTTCTGTCATATTTAACATCTGGAACTGGAATTGTTCTCATTGGACCTAAGTAAAGTATACTTAGAGAATTAAACTATTCTTTCATCATTCAAATTAGGTTTTTTTTTTTTTTATAGCTCAGCTGCATTTAGAGAACATTAAATATGTCATGTATGAAATGCTAAATCAGTTATCTCACAGGTTAAAATTCATGAAATACAGTAATAGAGAAAGTCAGAAACTGAATGTTATATTAATACATGGATCCCTTTGAAATGTATAAATATCAATATTTGGAGGTCCAAAAGCTTCTTTTATAAAGCAGTGTTAAGAAACTGGAAAAAAAGAATAAAATCTGCCCATCTGAAATACATAATTTTGAATTAGAATTAATTACAAAGCTTGTCAGTGTGATGTTTACAATGATGTGTTTATAAAGTATGTGGCTTATGAAAGCAAGCACTTTTTTAGTTAACATGTATTCTAGTGAAAAATATGATAGAATTGATGTAAGAAGTTCTGAGTATGAAATTCAGGGATAAATTAATGCCTGTGGTCTGTGTGTTCAGTATCCTAGGCAGCACACATTCATGGAATTTCAGATTAATAGTAATTTTGTCCCTGGTAGAGTTGGAGTTGAAACAGTGTGTGCTGCTTTAATTTTCTACCTCTAGGGAGGCCTGCTCAGAGGGAGTTTTCCTTGTTAGTTTCAATGTTTGTTATTCCGTTTCCATTAGCTAGGAAAGCAGAGGTGGATGGTGTTTAACTACAAGAAAAGAAAGTTTCACAAATGTGTGACCTCTGTGACATCTGGATTCGATGGATTTACTATGTACTGGTGACATAACTGCCTTGTTGCCATGCTTGAATAGGAAGCCTTACTTTAAGTCTTTGAGCCTTTGTGTTGCTTAGGTTTGAGAGTTGATAGGATCTGGTATCTTTCTAGTTGAGAGTTGTACACAGTATGGGAATTTTGTCATCTGTCCTTCCATCATGCAGTACATGGCTCCACAGAGCAAATTTTACTTCTTAGGCTATATAAATCCATACTCTAGTTTTCTTTTAAAATCATTTCTTGTTCTTTGATTGCTCACTACTTTATAAATGTTCATTTGATGGAAATTCTTATCACTATGTATAAGGGGGGAAGGGGGGAAATATCTCTCAGAATTATTTTTTTAAGGGGGAAAAAAAACTAACCTAAAAGAAATGTATTTTAAAAGACATCCAGTGAAGAGCAAGGAATGCGTGCTTTTTAAGTTGCTATTTAGGAATGCTTTTAAGGTAAGAACAGACTGACACCAGAGGGTTGGTTTTGTTACCTACGGATTTTTTTCCTGTTATGTTTTACTCTTCAATATTTTACTTACATTTCTAAATTATGTATTTTACTTAACTCTGAAATCATTTATTTCATTTTTTTCTTTATATCATGAATATTTAAAAAATATTCCTTATAAATTTGCATCGTTTTTTTTTCTCTTGTGGCTTTTGAAGTTAATATATTCTAAACTTGAAAATATAGTATCAATAATAGAAGTGTCACTGGAGGAGTTTAATTTTGTATTTTTTATACTTAGGTCTAGCTATTAATGTGTGTAAGCCTTGAAATTTTAAAAATTTTTTCTTAAATTAGTGCTATACACAAATGTTCTCATTTTTATAAGATGATCATGTGCTTGCTGTTTTTAAATTTACATTTTCTGAGATGATGAAGATTTGGGTTCTGATCAATGAGCAAGATAGGGCATATAAAGTATACAGGGAGGCTTCTGAACTCACAGTATGAAATGACCACGTCTGGGAACTGTACAGGGCATGGGATTTATATGTAACTCACATTCTAAATGTCTCCACAAAGGTTGAGTTGGAAGCTTCATGTCTGCATGAAATTTCCTATATTTTTAATGTGTATATGGACTTAATTTTTCTTTAAATATTAAAGTCTACCAATTGCTACAACAGTTCTTGGTTGTTTCCCTCAATGTAATGATGGCCATAATGGGAATGTTATTTGAGCACATTTCTCAACTCTTTGTTAGCTGTTTCTTGTATGCTTCTAGAAATTCAATGAATATTTGAGCTTTGAGCTTGCCAAGCTGTGTAGTCTCTTCCCTTTGTTTCATTCATGTTCAGTAGAATGAACTTGGAATCTTCCAAGGAACAAGATTAGTCTTGATCCTTAATTTTGTTAAATGATAGAATAAACCACAAAGGCTAAAAGGAGAAAAAAATGTTTCAAGAAGAACACTTTTATCATCTGGGATCACTTCTCTGAACTCTTATCAACTGGGTGAGTAGTGTCTCTGAGTACTTCTGCCAGACAACTCCACAGTGCTTCAGCAGAAGGCTACTGGGTGAGGACTTCACTCTTCATTCTGACTTGGAATTTTCTCTTAGTCCTTTCTCTCTGTATTGTCAATTTTTTATTTCTATGACAACATACCTTTAAAGTAAAAGGATAATGGGTTTATTATTTTTTCTCACAGCTTCACTCCTTGCTCACTTGGCTGTGTGTGTGTGCGTGCACATACACACATGCACATGTGCACAGCAGAATATGAGGGTAAAGAGCATGGAGTTGGGTGAAGCTGCTCACCTCATTTCCATGAAGCAGCAGCACTTCTTGGAAGCAGAGGGAGCTGGAGGTGGAAAGGGCCAGAACAGAAATCTCAGGAGCATGTTCCTTTAGAGTTAGATTCACCTCATAGATTTCACCTCCCAATCGTGACTCCAAGTATGAAGCTATCAAAGGAATAGTCTATTCATGAAGTCAGAGCCTTCACCACTAAACAATCACGGGATCAAACCCTTAACGTGTGCACCATTGAGGGACGTTTTTAGACTATCCCTGCTGCATTCACCCATCCACAAAACTGCAGAAGTCTCCGAGGGTGCCCTGACCTTGGCACACTGTCATGGGAGGTGGAAGAAGGAGATAGTATACATTACTTCTTTACCAGGAAATTGGGAGAGCTTATCCAATACCAACTTCTGTCTCATTACTGACAGAAGTGTTGAGAACAAGAATCTGCTGCATCTTATTTTTGTTGCATCTATTTATTGTATGTGCGTAGCTTCACCAGCCACAGCATGATAGTGAATATCAGAGGATTACTTCTCAGTTGATTTTCTTCTACCTTATACAGGGCCTGTACTCAGGTTGTTAGGATCGGCAGCATGCATTATATAACAAATTATGGGACAGTCAGAATTGGTAGAAGATAACTGTTTGGTCAGTATGATTGTAGATAGCAAGGAGGTTATGTTTTACATAAGCAGTACAAAGTTTAAACACAGACTTTGAAAACCAGTTGAAGATGCACATTACCTTTAGAGCAACTATAAAATATTAATGCAAAGAGGTACAGCTAAAATGCCAAGGGGTTAAATTAAAAGGAAACTTAAAACATTCAGGTTATTTAATAGAAGTGAAAATAATTCAAAAGTGTTTCAAACCTCAAGAACAATAAAAACAACATACCAGAAATTGCAGCCTGTAGCTGAGGCAGGAATACTGGGAGAATTACAGCTTACATGTTAGTATTGGAAAAGAAGACAGCTAGTCCTGCAGTGTTACCACAATCCTAGCATCTGCTTCAGCAATACAGTAAATTGAGGTAGACTAACAGAAAGACTATACTCAGTTTTGGCTCCATGAGAACAAACTAGAGAAGAAAAAAAAAAAACAAGTTGAACAGAAATCAGTGAAATGAAAAATAGAGAACTATGAATAAAGTATACTAAGTAGGTGAAGTAGACACATTTCCTTGACTATGTAGATTGCTCCACCCCAGGACAAAGTAACCACACGTGCTTTCTTTCTTTCTTTCTTTCTTTCTTTCTTTCTTTCTTTCTTTCTTTCTTTCTTTCTTTCTTTCTCTCTTTCTCTCTTTCTTTCTTTCTCTCTTCCTTCCTTCCTTCCTTCCTTCCTTCCTTTCTTTTTTTGGTTTTTTGAGACAAGGTTTCTCTATATAGCCTTGGCTATCCTGGAACTCACTCTATAGACCAGGCTGGCCTCGACGTGCTACTTTTAAGATCTTGTCAAGACATGGGCAAAAAGATGCAAAGTTTTAAGTTAAACCTGGCCAAAAGATAGAAGCTATCATGAAAACTATAAGATTCTAATGAAGGACATTTTAAAATCTAACTACAGTTCTTGAATACGGAGTGCACATGTTATTATAAAGGGGAAAATTCTCCCCCAATCCATCTGTAATGTCACTAATTCAAAAGACCCAACAGAAATGCTCCAGATGGTTCCATATGGAAGAGCCAGGGGCCAAGGGTAGTTAATGCAGACAATACTGAAAAAAGTCAAGGATTGCTCTACAGCTGTCAAAACCTCTTAATAGATTTGCACCCGTGGCATGGATCAAAAGACACCTTGCTGGAGTCTGCTCTCTCTGTCATACTGGTCACAAGGATTGGACTCAGGTCCTTAGGCTTGGAAGTAAGCACTTTTACTGTCAAACCTGCTTATTAAGCTGTAACCGTGTAGATACCACTTATATGAGACAAATTGCAAAGAGAATAGTTGAGCTGAATAGAGTAGCCAACCCTGTAAATTTCAGGTTAGCATGGAGTAGGAATTGCACAACTGTGAGCAAGGACATCTGTCCCTTATGGGAATGGGATGGACTCAAACATCCCTTTCAACATTCACAGACACATGTTTGTGCATACACACTTGATTCCAAGTCAGTGAAGGACTTAAGTATGGAAAGAAAATAGGAAACTAAAATGTTTAGACAAAACTAAATGTTTAGGCAAACTAAGACATGGAAGATGTATTTGGCTACATTAAAATTTAAGCCATATAAGAGCCAATGAGATTGCTCCATGGATTAAGGAACATGCCACTGGGTATGACCATCTGAATTTGATTCCTGGGACTCACAAGATAGAAGGAGAGAACCAACTTTCACAACTTGTTCTCTGACTTCCACATGTGTACTGTGCTGTGACATGTACATGTGCAAACATAATAAATGAATGCAATATAAAAACAGTTAAGGGCTAGAGAGATGGCTCAGTGGTTTAGAGCGATGACTGCTCTTACAGAGGTCCTGAGTTCAATTCCCAGAAACCACATGGTAGCTCACAACCATCTGTAATAGGATCCCATGCCCAGTTCTGGTGTGTCTGAAGACAGCTACAGTGTACTCGTATACATAAAAGATGGATGAAAGAAAGAAAGTTAAGGCTGGCCCTGGTATTTCACATATTATTTATTTATTTATTTATTTATTATATTCAAGTACACCATAGCTCTCTGACGACACACCAGAAGAGTGTGTCATTACGGATGTTTGTGAGCCACCATGTGGTTGCTGGGATTTGAATTCAGGTCCTTCGGAAGAGCAGTCAGTGCACTTAACCGCTGAGCCATCTCTCCAGCCCCGGTATTTGACATCTTTAATTCCAGTTCTCAAGAGGCAGAGGCATATGGATCTATGTGAGGCCAGCCCGGTCTATTTAGAGAGCTCTAGGCCAGCCAGGGATACATATTAAGACCCTGTCTTAAAAATAAAATAGAAGCTGGGTGGTGGTAGCGCACACCTTTAATCCCAGCACTTGGGAGGCATTTTTATGTGTTGTTTTGACTTTTAAGATTTATTTTTACTTATTTTATGTGTGTGAGCTACACTGTAGCTGTACAGATGGTCGTGAGCTATCATGTGTGTGGCTGCTGTTGATCTCAGGACCTCTGCCCGTCCCACTAGCTCCAGCGTAATTTACTGTAGCTGTCTTCAGACGCACCAGAAGAGGGCGTCCGATCTCATTATGGGTGGTTGTGAGCCACCCATAATGGTTGCTGGAGATCTGAACTCAGGACCTTCGGAAGAGCAGTCAGTGCTCTTACTCGCTGAGCCATCTCACCAGCCCCCAGTAGTTGGTATTTCTAACACCAACTATTACCAGAGAAAATGTTTTCTAGGGTACTAAACAAGGTTCTCACAAACCAGAGAAAAAGGACATCTGGTCTAGTTTTTAAAGAGGGCTAAAAATGCAGTATGCCTTAAGTGAAGTCTAGCCATCCAACCTGGGCCACGCAGGCACTAGAGTTCAGGTGGTAGGTCTTGAGGCACAGATGGTAGTGTAAGGATCAATCTCTTACAGCAGACCAAACTCAAAGAAAAATAGGACAGATCATTTGAACCCCATATAAGTGTAGAATTTGTTTAGCAAAGAACACCATTAACTATAACAAGGGTTTCTGTACTAAAACCAAAAAACCTATAAATACAAAAAACATTTCCAGCTTGACTGAGTGAGATGCAAATTGAGGCCACAATCAGATACTATTTCACATTGGCCATATTGTTTGCTGATGAGGATGTAAAATAATAATAGTAATAATAATAAATAACTTCTGGTGTATAAAAAGCACTTTGTAATAAATCCATACAATGCATTTTTGAACAATGCTCTTAGCATTTATAGATTTTGCTTTTTGAGACAGGATCTCTCTATGTAGCCTTGACTGTCCTGGAACTAGATCTGTAGACCAGACTGGCCTCGAAGTCACAAACTGCCTCTGCCTCCCTAGTGCTAGGATTAAAGGTGTGCAACAGCACCACTAAGATAAAGCTTTTTAAGGTGATGCACTCTCATGTATTTTCACAGGCACATGTGTATGGCAAAATGCCACATCTGAAATATAAGCAGCTTATTGTATGTCAGTTAGACCTTAGTATATCTTAAAATATTAGCAAAACCAAAAGCGTCTTAGAAATACAGATAGGTGAGGGGATAGTGGGGGAAATTACAAAGAAGCAATAAATAACTCCAAATCTGAAACAAGATTACTTGGGCATAAGAAAGAGAAGCAGGTGGCAGTGAGGAGCCACACAAATGCTCTCTTTCCCTTCTGAAACCAGGCAGGAGACACTTGCGTATTATTATGGCATTTTAGCCATGCATATGCTTTATTCTATCTTGTGTACATATGCTAAATTCAACAAGGAATGGAGGGTGTGGGCAGCAAGATTCTGAGAGAACAGAAGGAACAAACCTGCCCATCCTGTAGTCTATCATTCTGAATAAGATCTTCTCACAACAAATCTGAAAGACTAAGTTCTTTCATGCCTGATCTGGGTCACTAGTTTGAAAATGGCAATGGCGAATTTTTCATTTGTTCCAGGTGGAACAATTACCAACTGCAAACAGGAAATGGAGAGTGCAAACAAAAGCTACGGGATACTTCCGATAACACTGTCTGTGCTTGTTGATTCTTGCTGTCCTCCCACAAACGCAAACCGTCTTGGGTTTGCTTCAACCAGTATTTTAGTCCTGGTAAAAGCAAAAAGATAGAGAGCTCGCCTCCCATGCCCGAGGCCGTAGGTTCAATCCCCAGTGCTGTAAGGAAGTTTCTGTGTGGAGATGGTTTATATCTACATCTAGATAGAGATGTTTAAGCATGCACATGGCGCATATTTGTAAGTACACCCTTACACATGTCTTTTTTTTTTTTTTTTTTTTTTAAGATTCTCAGTACCTATCAGCTAAAACAGATCTTCCATTCTCTAGAAAGAATGTTTCTCCGGAGTGCTGAAGGCCTTATTTTTTTTTCCTTAGTTTTGTTTCATTACTGCGTTTTCTTCTTTTCCTTACAGCACTGGGGATAGAACCTACGGCCGTGGGAAGAGTAGGCAAGCACTCTATCTTGAGTTACTTTTTGTTTTTTTTAGGATTGATTTATTTATATGTAAGTACACTGTAGCTGTCATCAGACACCCCAGAAGAGGACATCACATCTCATTACAGATGGTTTTGAGCCATCATGTGGTTGCTGGGATTTGAACTCACG
>JADRCD010222852.1:5762-27329 GCA_019843815.1 Montemys delectorum
TTTCTTTCTTTCTTTCTTTCTTTCTTTCTTTCTTTCTTTCTTTCTTTCTTTCTTTTTTTCTTTTCAAGACAGGGTTTCTCTGTATAGCCCTGGCTGTCCTGGAACTCACAATGTAGACCAGGCTGGCCTCGAACTCAGAAATTTGCCTGCCTCTGCCTCCCAAGTGCTGGGATTAAAGGCATGCACCACCACTGCCCAGGGAGAGGGACATTTCATACTCAAATCATAGCAGACAGGAAGAGGTGTGAGACATGGAGAGAAAGACAATTTCACGGTTGTGAGGGAAGAGATGTATAGAGGGAAATTCATCTCTTTATTCTGTGTGTATGTATGCACACATGTGTGCATACGTGAGCACATGTCTATACACACATATGGAGGACCAAGGTTGATGTCTGGAATCATCCTCATCACTTGTTTCATATAGGCAAGGTCTCTTAATCAAAACCAGAACTCATCGATTATCTCCTGGGCCAGCTCACTCTGGGGATCCCATGGCTTCCTCCTAAGGCTAGAATTACAGGCCAGCCACCTTGTTCACCCCACATTTACGTGGGTCTCAACTTGCATACTCGAGTGTTAACTAAGCCATCTCCCTAGCTCTGGTTTGTTTAACAAAGCCTTTTTAGAGTCTCTAGTGGTAAGGAGGCCACAAGACTCTGAGCAGGGAGCAACAGATTCTCCTAGACTCATGGATACAGATCCATGTTCCAGGAGAGCGCTCCAGCAGACCAGGTCTTCCTGGAACCCATTACTGGAAGCTCATTTTCATCACATACCTGCCTACCTTTGTAAGAGTTGGCGTTCATCAAAGAATGGGAAAGGAGGCCAGGCTGGTGGGAGTTTAGCTCAGTGGTAGAGCACTTGCTTAGAGAGCTTGGCGGTTGGCTGCCACTGTTTGCCCTAAGGTTTCTAGAATACAGCAAAGGCTGGCTGGCCACTCTCGGCTGTTTAATTGCCCTTGGTTTGTGTTTCTTTGTGTGTTTCATCTGCAGCCTCTTCCCTAACACTACCCTCAGTCACGTGTCACTTAAGATCAGCTTTGACTACAAATGATGACGCTAGAATAGAGTCATCTATCTATTCAGCTAAAAGTCCATTTTTACCTGTACAGAGAGGCAATTCCAGGCTGACAGGGGACAGATCTGGCATCAGTCCCCAAGAGAGTCTCTATTACCAAAATCACCTCATGGTGCAGGATAGCTGCTGGAGCTCGGGTCATCACATCTGAGTGCTAAGCTATAGGAAAGGAGGGGGGAGGAGAGGCAAAAGCGGCCTCTCCCCTTTGCAGAGTTCCCACGGTTTTTCAGCTTGTATGTCGCTAACCAGAACTTGGATCAGAACATGGCCACACATACGTGGAGACTGAGGAATGTGTCAACTAGGTGGCAACAAACTTATCTCAGAAGTAGAGGGCCCAGCATGAAGGCAGAGAGCAAGCGCATTGTCTCAAGACTGAACAATTGGTCCAGGCTGGCGCTGCTGAGTTCTGCCCCAGAGTGTTCCGTTTTGTGGCTAGAGAGAAGATGATTCTCCTCCTCCTCCTGCTCTTTCTCCTCCTCCTCCTCCTCCTCTTTCTCCTCCTCCTCCTCCTCCTCCTCCTCTTCCTCCTCCTCCTCCTTCTCCTCCTCCCCTTCCTTCTCCTTCTTCCACACTTGTTAAGCCGAAAGGAGCCTGGAGGTGGACGCCCTTCACTGTGCACCAGGCAGCATGTGGAGCAGACATGTGCCTGCCTGGAGAGCACAGCCAGCATGAAGAGATGGAAAGGCAAGAGGCCAGAGCAGTGTGGCAGAGGTGTCAGGGGATGGATGGGTCCCTTGGTTCCGGTCAGGATGAGGCCCAGACTCATCCTGTTCCTCACATGGATTGGTGGGCCAGTAAATCCCGCCTCTGACTTCTGCTCCTTCCGCTCGGGTTTCCCTTGATGCTGTTAAGGAGCGCAGGATAGCAACATGATCATCTTTCACTTGTGAGCGCAGGGCCTCCGTGGATCACACTTGAGGCCAGGATGGTTTCCTAGCTGAGTCACAGAAGGAATTTACTCATCTCACATTTCAGGACTTTGAATGATGGGAGCGGAGTTTCATGTCGCCTCGTACCCCAAACAGCACACAACTTTCTTTAAAAAAATTTTTTTTCTCATTGGGAGTGGTCATAGTTCCTCCTGGGATACAGGTTGACGTGGATGAGAACATTGAAGCTCAATGAAAGAATGGCCCAGTCATTCATCTCCACGGGTGCTCAGTGGAGGCCTGTGTTCACACGTACAGCACGCCACAGGATGCTCGAGCAGGGGTTCTCAACCTGTGGGTCGGGACCCCTCTGAGGGTAAATGACCCTTTCACAGAGTCATATATCATATATCCAGGCATCTGCATTACGGTTCATACCAGTAGAAAAATTACAGTTAGGAAGTAGCAACATAGATAATTTTATGGTGGGAGGGTCACCACAGCATGAGGAGCTGTACTGAAGGGTCACAGCATTAGGAAGGCTGAGAAGCAGAGCTCGGGAGAGATGAGGGCTCCTTCCCCTTTGTTGTAACTTGGAGAATACAGTTCATAGGTTGGGTAGGCTGGAAAGTCAAGCTGGGATACCTTCATTCAGAGGCATTGCTCAGAGAGCACACTGACCGAGACTGTCTCTAAGGGCTGTGGCTGGCCCCAAAGCTCTGGCACGTGCTATCGGCAATTGACCTGTGACACTGACACCTGCAAGTCTTCAAGATGGTCTGACAGCAGCCACGAGCACAGTTGGTTAAAAGGTGTGTCCTCAGGGTTGGCACTCTGCCGATGTCCTTCACAAAGGGATCTGTGTCACTTCCTGTTTAATAATAAAATAATAATAATAACAATAACAATAACAACAACAACAACAACAATAATAATAATAACAATAATAACAATAATAATAAAGCAGCTTTCATTTGGCAAATCTTGCAGCAGACTCATTGGCTCCCCCAGGTTTCCCCTTCACAAGCAGAAATCCTTGGCTCCACAAGGGATTCCCCCTTCAACAAACGAAGGTTTTGAAGAATGTATCGAAAGGATGATTGGGTATACAGGGTTGATGGGAAGCCAAAGGCACATGTTTAGAAAACGAGCAGGAACCAGAGCCATTGCAGAAGGTCACAAATGGAGGAAGAGCCATTGCTTCTAACCCTGGCCATCTACGGAGCGCCGTGAACCATTATAAATAATCCTCATGATTATAGTCAGTCCACTCCGGTGACACTGACTCCCACGCAGACAGATCCTTCCTCAGCTGCTAGGGGCAGGATCTTCCGGCTTTACCTGGGATGCAGAGAACACAGGACTAACTCTGAGCCACCCACTAATCACCATAGCATCCTCCAGGAGAGCCATCCCCATGACTCCCATGGGATGCTGTCTTGCTAGAAAGGGTATAGAACAATAATTGAAACTAACACACGGCCGCTGTTGTGAAAGCCTCATAGATCTTCCAAGCAAAATTCAAGATGCCAAGCTCATGGCCACAGCTCATCCATACTGCGGGCACACTTAACTTCTCATGAGTGTGTATGTCCCCATTTGCTCATATCCTTCACATGGAGAATGAATACCTGTAGCTGTAATTGAATACTTTCAGAGGGTAGCCTGTCTTTCCCCTCATCCCATGTCTCAGTTCCCACTGTCTCCATCTCCCATCCTTGAACAAGAGTAGCTCTCTATTGCTCAAACGCACCCCTAGAGCCTTTGCTTCCTCTTCTGTACGGGGGATGCCTGTGCTTCCATCCCCCTAACTCCTCTGACAGTCACTTAGTCATTTGCCAACATACTCACCCAGGGAGGTCGAATGAGGCCCTCCAGCATCCACGTGATGCACATCCATGTGACTTTTTGTAAGAAAAAGAACTTTGCAGATGTGATTAGAAACATTAAAACTGAAAGATTCTTCTGGACTGTACAGCTGCGTTCAGTAGGACGGTTGTGGGCATGTCCCCTTTTCTCCATGTCCTCACCAATCATTCTCACTTAGATAAAAGTCATTTTAGTAGGGCTGGTAAGATACCTTGCTGGGGATTGAGTTTGTGTCTCTGATGATCGGATGTTAAACACTTTTCCCGTGTCTACCCATGGGCCTTTGCTCGCTCTCTTCTGAGTGGCTCTTGGTCTTTGGATTCAGGTCCCTCATTCACTGAGAGTGGCGTCATTTGTTTTCTTGCTATTGATATATTTGAGTTGCACACTTGTGCACATACACACACTCAATCCTTAATGGCTTGAATTTTTCCTCCTGATCAGTGAGCTGTCTTTTCACTCGGTTGTTTGCTTCCTTTCTTGTACTGAAGCTTTTAGGTTTGATCTTTGATCTATTTTTGTCTTTATTGATTATGCTTTTTAGCTCAAAATTGATAACTATATGATAGATATAGATAGGTGATAGATAGACAGATAGATAGATAGATAGATAGACAGACAGATAGATAGATAGACAGATAGACAGACAGATAGATAGATAGATGGATAGGCTGGAGAGGTTGATTAGTGGTTAAGAGCACTTACTTCTTTCTCAGGGGACTCAGGTTTAATTCTCAGTACCTACATGACAGCTCACAATTATCTGTAACTCCAGGGGATCTGGTGTCCTCTTTTGGCCTCTGTGTGCACAAAAGTAGTATACAGATGTACACAGAAACAAAATGCCCACAATCATAAAATAATTAAAATTTATTTTTAAAAAAGATAAATAATTTGCTTAGGTTGAGATAAGAGAACCTTTTCTCTTTCTTTCTTTCTTTCTTTCTTTCTTTCTTTCTTTCTTTCTTCCTTTCTTTCTTTTCTTTTTGTTTTGGTAGTGAACATTCCCCCTAAGGACTCATAGTTTGGAAGTCTGCTCACCAATGGGACCATTGAGAAGTACTGGAACTTCTAGGGCTCAACAAAAAGAAGGAGGCATTGGAGTCCTGACCTCCTTACTGCCTGGTCATAAAGCGAGCAGTCCTTCTACTGTCTTTGCTCCCATCCTGCTATACCATGTTCCCATAGACCCAAGCAACAGGGCCAACCTGTTGATGAACAGAAGCATCTTAAATGCTGGGTTCAAATAAACCCTTTTCCCTATTCATCGATTACCTCAGGTATTTTGCCACTGTGATGGAAAGCTAACATGGCTTTCTTCTAGTAGTTTTATGATTCGGACCTTTACCTTTAGTCCTTTAGTCCATCATGAGTTAATTTTAATTTATTGTTTTATTTTATTTGTTTGTTTCTTATTTATCTATTTATTTTTCAGACAAGATCTCACTATGTTTTCCTGGCCATCACACCCACAGGAGGGAGAAAACATGGAACTGTAAGGCCTTAAGATGGCAGAACTAAATCTAACTGCATTGTTAGGAACAACGCGTGAAACAGACCAAAGTGTCTGGCGAGAGAGTAGAGTCTGAACTCAGACTCTTATGAAAGCCCTGTGCAAATCTTCACCCACAGAAAGACAGGAGAGGAACTTAGACTAAAGCAACTGCCACCATAAAGCATTGCTAGGGACTGTGGGGGCCACCCCACAATGACGCAGGGAACAACGGAAGAGAAGTACTCGAAGCCTTGGGTGTCAGACATGTTGGGGAAAGGACCGAAAGGTGGCAAGGGTGGCTCTAAGCTGCTTGGACTGAGGGGCACGAACTCTTCCCTTGTATCTCTTTCCCTGTCAATGCCACAGCTACACACTGCAAGAGACAGCTTCTCCCAGCCCTTCAGTGTGCTATGGCTCAAATCTGAACCTTCCCCACAGGCTGTGTGCTTCAGTGCTTGCTCCCTGGCTGGTGGTGTGTTTAGGGAGGTTGTGGGGTCCTTGAGGCAGAAGGCCCAGTGATGGGACATGAGTTATCCGGGCTTGAGCTTATTTCCACTTCTGGCACTAGTCTGAGCTCTCTGCTTCTTGATCTTTCAAGATGTGAGCAAACTTCTGACAAGCTCTCACCACGGAGAGCTGCCCGGAAGCCTTGCCTTTCCTACCATGATACCCTGATTGCTCCCAAAACCAGGAGCCAAAAGAAATCTTCCCTCCTTAGGTTACCTCTGTCAGGTGTTCTGTCACCGTGGTGGAAGAAGGAGCTAACACATCACCTTTCTGTGGACTCCCACATATGTGCCAAGTGATGCTCCTCACTCCACATCCTCCCCACAGCTCCTCCACTGTCCCTGAATTGGTTATCAACCCATCACTGAGAGCGAAAACAAAGTCTTCCAGACACCAGCATCCGGAGTCCACAGCTCTGTGTCTGGAGATTGACATAGGAGCCTGGTGTCACCAGGGGAGAGGGTGGGACCCAGCAAAAGGAGCTGGACATGTTTTTCTAAAGGTTTCCGATTTCTCTGACTAAAATTCAAACAAGAAGTATGCTAGTGAATCTTAAGAAGTCATTTACTTCAGCTTCTCAGAAACAATAGCTACTATGTCCATGCTTTCAGACCTCTTAAATATATGCTCACCTGTCACAGTAATCTATATTTGTTTAAAAGATGTTCATCTATTTTCATATAGATTCTTTGTTTGTTTGTTTGTTTTGCTGTTGTTGTTTTTTTCCAAGACAGGGTTTCTCTGTGTAGCCCCTGGCTGTCCTGGAACTGACTCTGTAGACCAGGCTGGCCTCAAACTCAGAAATCCACCTGCCTCTGCCTCCCAAGTGCTGGGATTAAAGGCATGCACCACCACTGCCCGGCTTAGAGTTTTTAAATATGGGTATTTATTAATTATTATCTTTCTGTGTGTGCTTCTCAGAACAACATGGTAGTCAATTGTCTCTTTCTACCATTTTGGGGTCTCCAGGGATTGAACTCAGTCAGTTAGGCTTGCACAACAATGTTTTTGTTTTTGTTTTTTTCCCTGCTGAGCTACTCACTAGCCCTTCATTTAACAATTCTTTCTTGCTTTCTTTCTTGCTTGCTTCCTTTCTTTCAGATTTATTTATTTTTTGTACAAGAGTACACTATAGCTGTCTTCAAACACACCAGAAGAGGGCATCGGATCCCATTGCAGATGGTTGTGAGCTACCATGTGGTTGCTGGGAATTGAACTCAGGACCTCTGGAAGAGCAGCCAGTGCTCCTAACCACTGAGCCGTCTCTCCAGCTCCAATTGTTTCTTTTTAATCTACACCGTTTTAAGCTCTCCGTGGTACCAACAGCTGCAGTAACCAACCTTGGCTGTGTATCTTTGCACAGCAGAATGGGGAAGTGTGTAGAGTAAATTGCTAGAAGCAAATATCTGGGGCAATTGATAGACTCTGCCACTGTGCCTTGAAGTAACCTTCTCTCTTATCTCTTCCCAGCCAAGCATCCCCCTGCCTCCTCACCAGGGTTAGGCTCTATTGATCTCTAATGCTGCTTGGCTGGCCTGAGAACACACACACACACACACACACACACACACACACACACACACACACGCGCGCGCACGCGCACGTGTGTGTGTGTGTGTGTGTGTGTGTGTGTGTGTGTGTGTATGTTTCTGGGTTGCTTTCTCAGTTTGATCATGAAGTCTTTCACTGTTAGTCTTTCGTCAAGGTTTCTGTAGATTGGTTTGAGTTTTTCCTTCTATGTGAAGAGATAGAAATTCCCCTGTACTAATTAGCTCTTCACCCACTGTAACATTTATAAATGTTAGAGGTGTTTTTCTTCAGCTTATCACCTGTAATTGTATGTAGGACATCTTTTCCTCACAGACACTGGTGTTTATGTAGTTGGCTGCTCCTGCTGTGACCAGGCCTCACCGTCTTTACACCGGGCCTGCCTAGATTTTAACAATCTCTTAATGACTTCATGAGATCCTCGCAGTCATGGTCCCATATGATTCATAATGATTCTGGAGCCCTGCTCCAGAAATCACCCACCCTGGAGCCCTAGCTAGGATAAATTCCCATAAATAAATCAACACAGTTTAAGATGTTACAGAATTCAGTCAACTAAGCAAGCTTGGAAGGTTGAGGCTGGAGATGAGTGTTCAAAGGCACTTTGGCCTAGAAACCACATGTGCGGAGAATTAGAAGTGTAATCTTAATCAATATACAGAATAAGATCAGGGCTAACTTCAGCTGCTAATAGAAAATTATTTAAAAAAAAAAAAACCACACACACACACAGAGAAAATGTGTCCTGTATTTGTTTCACTTTGCCACTAAATTATCTGCTGTTGGAATCAGTTTTTAATAAGGAAGAGTCATAGTTTAATATAAAAATAGTCATGGTTTAATATGAAAGGCCAGAATGTAATATGAAGATAATGAAGCGAGGGGGCTTGGATGGTTGTCTCGAGCCCAGCGAGACAGATTCCTTCCTCAACCCTGGTGTCTGCCCTCAGCTGGAGGCAGTGACACAGCTGCGGGACAGGAGGAGGTGGGGAGTCTCTGGATGAGGACTGCTTTCCATTCTGTGCATGTGTGTACGCTAACGAGTGCTTTGTGGTGTGTGTGTGTGTGTGTGTGTGTGTGCGCGCTATATACATGTGTGCCTCTGTGCATGTGTGTATGCTGTAGGGGTATGTGTGCAAGTGACTTCTGTATGCGTATATACACTGTGTATATGCCATGTGTACACTATATGTGCATACACTATGTATACGCCGTGTGTATACTATATGTGCATACTCTGTGTATACACTGTATGTGTGTACATTGTGTATACACCGTGTGGGTGTGCACGGTATGTACCCTGTGTGTATATACCGTATGTGTGTACACTGTGTGTACACACTGTATACATGTACACTGTGTATACACTATATGTGTGTACACTGTGTATACACTGTGTGTCTACACTGTATGTGTGTACACTGTGTATACACTGTGTGTCTACACTGTATGTGTGTACATTGTGTGTATACACTGTATGTGTCTACACTGTATGTGTGCATACTGCATATGCACTGTGTGTGTACACTGTATGTGTGTACACTGTCTATACACAGGGGCCAATAGAAGCCAGAGGTTGACCCTATGTGTACTATTCCATCACTCTCCACCTTACTTTTTTGAGACAGGGTCTCTATTTAACCTGGAATTCACCAGTTTGGCAAGCTCTGCAGCCAGTGAACTCCAGGGAGCCTAATGACGCTGCCTCCCCTGTGGTAGGATCGCAGGCACAACTGACATCTGCTTTTACTTGGGTTCTAGGGATCTGAACTCAGGTCCTCACACTTACACAGCAAACCTTTTACCCACTGAGCTACTTCCTTAGCCTCCTGTTTACATTCTTACTGCTAATAGTCATCAAAAACCAAGGGAAACCATGAGACTGCGGGGAGATCCCTAGGCTCTCATTTGAGTTGTTTTTAAAATACAAGATGCGTCACCGGTCACCGAGTGATTTCTGCAGTTCCTTCCAAAACAGAGGTCCTGGACATCTGTAAGTTTTTCTGCAAGGTCTTTGCCTCTGGGGGATCCCCTGGGATTCTTAAGGAGATGTGAAGACAAAGCCACCACAGCCGGTTTCCAGCTGTTCCATGAGGCTGCTCTGGGAGCCCACAGAAGCATCAGCACACTGTCTGGAGGAGTTAAATTAAATTCCAAGATCTCCTGTGAAGCTGGAACTGGCCGTGATGTTTTTCTCTGTCTGGTGCTGGCTCCTCTGGGACCTGCGTAGTTGAGATACAGCCAGATAAAGGGATGGAAGGGGAGGGAGCAGAACAGTTGGCTCCTCTGCTCACAGGTGGTTCATATCATTCCAGTACATGAGCTGTACTCCAGTCACTTCCTGAAAAGGACCCACCATGACTCATGAATCCACCTGAGTATCAGATGCGCTTGCAAACTCAGTGGTGGGGCTGGAGGATCAGCAAATGCATAGGAGAAGAACTTGCATCGCATCGTCTTCTGCCAGGGTGTGGGCGGAGAGTTACTTGTCTCATTTTTGGTGGCCAAATACCCACAAGAAGCAGTACAAGGCTGGAAAGGCTTATCGTGGCTCATGGCTGGAGGGCCCAGTCCATGACAGCACAGAAAGCACAGAAGAGCTGCTTGCTCGCATCTGGGTAGCTCAGAGAGCGGAGGGGGATGGACCTGGTGCTCACCCCCCTCTCCTTTGCTCCTTTCATTCAGTCCCAGAGCCCGGCTCCTGGTCAGCAGAGTTAAGCCACCCTGGAAGCCACTGCACAGGCACGGCTGGAGGTGTGCCAGGTGAGGCCACAAAGGGGCACACAGGAGGAGGAAGCAAAGGGATGGCCCAGCGGCGGGAAAGACAGAGGAGCGAAAAAAGGGTGGCAAATGCTCAGAAGCCTGCTAGAGAACAATATGGCAGAATGTGTAAAAGCACAAGCAGGGAGGGACTGGAGAGATGGCTCAGAGTTAAAGAAATGTGCACTGGTTGCATGTGGACCTGAATCTGGCCTCTGAGTGCATCTGTGCTCACGTGTACATGTCCACAGGCAGATACATTCACACACTCGAGTGGATACACACATATACACATATACACACATACACACATGCATACAATATACACATACACTCATGCGTCATACACGCATACTCACACATACATATATACATGCACACACATACATGCACACACATACACACACACACACATATACATACATACACACACTCACACACATACACATACACACTATACACACATCTAACCTAACACTGGCCCACTCACCCTGGCTTCAGGGGCTTCTGGTCAGATACATAGGCATAAGTTCTGGGTTTTGGGGGGAATTCTAGTCTGGCTGGTGAGTCAGTCAAACTCAACATGGTCAAACTCAAATGTGGTTATCTGACCTTGGCAGGGTAGCTTTTTCATAAATTCCAGTAGCTCATTCCCATTTTTAAAAGAAGACTAAACACACACACACACACACACACACACACACACACACACACATCTGCAGGTACTCAGGACCTCTGGAAGAGCAGCCAGTGCTCTTAACCATTAAATCATCTCTTCAGTCCCCGGTTTTTAAAATTCCTTTGTTTGTGGCAGGATCTTATGTGGTCCAGGCTAGCCTCAAACTTGCTCTGGGACCAAGGATGCCCTTGAACTCCCCACCTCCTGCCCTTCTATCTCCCAAATACATTTTTCTCTGATGACTTTTCAGATTGCATAATTGTCTTGGAAAGGTGTTTGTGGGTTTTTTGTTTTGTTTTGTTTTGTTTTGGGAGGATGGTTTTGAGACAGGGTTTCTCTGTGTGGCTCTGGCTGTTCTGGAACTCACTCTGTAGACCATGCTGGTCTTAAACTCAAGAGATCTACCTGCCTCTGCCACCTGAGTGCTAGGATTAAAGGTGTGTGCCACCACACCCAACTTGAGGTTTATTATTGATTTGCTTTCTAAAGGTAAGTTCATAGCTGTAGTAGCTGAACTTCTAAGATGACTCTGGATGGTGCTCACGTGGGGTGGGCGGAGCCTGTGGATGCAGTACCACTCCAGGAACTAGGTCAACCACCTAGCAAACAGGAGATGACTCTAGGCAGCTCTGCTGGCCAGCTTTATGGCAACTTGACACAGTCATTGCAGAGGAGGGAGCTTGGGTTGAGAAAATGCCTCCAGAAGTTCAGGCTTAGGCAAGTCTGTAGGACATTTTCTTAATTAGTGATTGATGGGGGAGAGCCCCGCCCATTGTGGGTGGTGCCGTCCCTGGGCTGGTCATAACTGATTCTATAAGAAAGCAGGCCAAGCAAGCCAGGGGAAGCAAGCCAGCGCCCCTCCATGGCCTCTGCATCAGCTCCTGCCTCCAGGTTCCTGTCCTGTTTGAGTTCTTATCGTGACTTCCTTCAGAGATAGAGTATGGTGTGGGGACGGGGATGTCAGCCAAATGAACCCTCTCCTCCCCAACTTGCTTTTGGGCATGGCATTCCATCACAGCCACAGAAACCCTACTTAATCAGCACTCCTCCTACCCGCTCCCCTGACAGAGTTCCCTCTCAGGGGGTCATAGAGGCGGAGGCTAGAGAGGCCTGCTTCTACTGGGCAAGCAGGAGGCCTTGGGAGAGGTAGGCCATCTCAGCCCTCCAACCTCCTGTTATGGATAGCTCTGGTCTTGATGCTAATTCCACTTTTGCAGGAAGGGCAGAGGAGGGGATGGAGGAGGAGAAGGAGGAGGAGGACGAGGAGGAGGAGGAGGAGGAGGAGGAGGAGGAGGAGGAGGAGGACGACGAGGAGGAAGAGGAGGAAGAGGAGGAAGAGGAGGAAGAGGAGGAAGAGGAGGAGGAGGAGGAGGAGGAGGAGGAGGAAGAGGAGGAAGAGGAGGAGAGGAAGGATGAAGAGGAGGAGGAGGAGTGAGTAAAATATACAGGTGACTTCTTGTGAACCTTCTCCACACCCTAACTTGTAAAATAAAGGCTAGAGCTAGATGATTGGGCAGTAGAAGGGAAGGTGGAGCTGAAAAGTTTGGAGGAGGAGATAGGATTTGGGGGGGGTGGGGAGCGAGATGGAAGAGGAGGAGGTGGAAGGAAAATGGAACAGAAGCACGTGGCCTGGAGAAACCACAAGTTATAAGGGGTCTCATAGATGGGAATGTAGTAGTGTAACAGTAGATCTGCCCAATCTAAGCGTGTAGCTTGTATTCATATTAATTGAGTTGTGATTTCTTTCCCCGGGGTTATTTGGGTTAGAGATTTACCATAGCAACCTCCAAGAGCTGAACTTGGCCAAGAACCAGAATGAGTTCAAAAGTCAGTTCTTCCCACAGAGTCCAGAAAGGAATGCTGCTGGCTGACGCGCTCCTGAAGGCCTGAGTGGCTACTTCAGGTGGGCCAAGCTTGGACTGCTCCTCTAGATCCTGGACGTAATGGTGTACTAAGCTGCAGCATTAGAACACCAGGCCAACGGGTCACACAGATACAAGATGAGCATGTATCTAGTCTGATGTAACCCACTGATGAACAAAGGAACCTATCAGCCACGGCCACTGGTTCCCAGAATTCCCAGCGTGGGAGATGGCTCACTGGGTTAAAGGCCCTTGCCATCAAGCACGAAGACTAAGTATGTGGAAGGAGAGAACAGACTTACATAAGATTTTGTTTGTTTTTTGTTTTGTTTTTAGCTCTATATGTACATCGTGGTGAACATGCATATGAACACATGTGTATGCATGCACGCACACAATACATGCATGAAATTGAAAAAAAAAAATGAAACTCTAAGATTGTTGAGAAGGTTCCAAAGCAGTCAGCGTGGACTTCCTTTGTTTCTGTGCCTAGGGATGATCTTCACTGTAGCAGGATCTACGATTCCTAAGGCTGTGAGACAGCTGGAAAGCAACGAGAGGAACAGGTGGCCCGAAGTGTTCTAAAAGCGTCCTGTGCTTCCCTCTCGCCTGCACAAAGCCTCTCACTGCTTTCCAGATGGCTGGTTCACAGGGATAGCCACCACTGCCACCGTAGCCTCGAGTCCCAACTTATGTCCTCTGCTCCTCCCTCTCAGAGATGGTAGAAGATCAGAGCGCTGGTACCCAGTGAAGCCAAGGGTTGGGGGCCTCAGGCCAGCCTTAGCTCCTTACCAGTCCTTTCCTGTCTGCAATCTTAGTTTTGTATGCTTCCAAAAGTCACATGGGTGAGGCAGGACAGGGAACAATCCCCCCTTCACATTGCTGAGGCCCAGAGAGAGACAGGAACACAGACAGGATGATGCAGTACCCTGGACACCGCCCTTTCTACCCAGGGCTTGTCTGTCTATCCCACTCCACCACAGGGACGCAGCTTCAGTCAGCTACCCCTTTCTCTTCAGTCCAGTGACCAGCCTCTGCCCTATTCTGCAAGCTGGTGTGCTACAAGCATTGGCTGTGGTCTCAGATGCCCACTGTCCAGTGTGCAGGCAGCAATACCAAGACCCTTCAGAAGCTGCCAGACATGCATCCCACTTCTACTTCTTCCATCATGCACTGCACATTGTGGAGCATTCCCGTCTCACCCCCTAGCAGCCCGACAGACCCCCTGGAAAGAGGTCCAGATGAGACTATGCCAAACCTGCTGTATTAGGGCCACCTGCTCTGCCTCGCAGGCTCCCTACCCTGGCCGCCCCCCTCTGCCGCTTTCCCTTCAGCTCAGCATCTGGGAAGTCATCTGCGAGGCCGATCTGCTGGAGTCTCTTCCCAAATTGTCCTCCTGACCACTGCCAAGCCCAGCATAGGACTAGCAAGCCACGCTCGCTTGGTTGGGCAGCCAGCTGGCAAGCAGGCCACCTGCCCAGCTTGCGAAATGTTAAGTTTCTGATTGCTTTGCTGTTCAAGTTCATGAACAGAGAGTACTAGGGCTCAGGGAGTCTGGAAAGTGAGTGATCTAACCATAGGCTGTCACATGGGAATATCAAAGCCCAGAAAGACCTGGATTCTACTGTATCACTGGGAGGGGTCTGGGGTGGACACCTAACGGAGCCAGGACTAATGGGGGCTGTGTCTGACCCAGCCTAACATTCTGTTCTTTCTGGCGGGAAACATAACAGGTTGGGGTGCATCATGATGGGAACTGTGTGCCTTGCTGGGGAGTCTAGAATTAAATGCCACCCCAGCTGGGTGACTGCAGCATCTGCCTACTCCTTGTCCCCATCCCTAAATGAGCATTTCCTCAATGACTCTTGAGTGTGGGTCACACAAAGGAAACAGAAGGGGACACAGATTCTGGTTGATATTTATGCTATTTTAAAAAGCATCAAGTGAGTGTGCTCATGAGAAGCCATATGGAAATGATAGACGCAGAGTATTGGAAACTTACCTTGACTCAAACTGTCATACTCCAGAGATGACCCCAAGGGCTGCAGAGTGAGTGAGCTTAACAAACTGGAATCTCAGTTTACTACTCACTTTTAAAGTACATCTTGTTTCTTGACATTTGTAATAACGTTTTAAAAGGTCCAGACATCTTCAGTAATTCCTGAGCATGAATGCTTTAGAAATGTATTGGGTGTTTTTGTTTTGTTTTTTTGTTGTTGTTGTTGTTGTTTTTTAATGAAGATAGAGATGGAGGAGAGGGAGAAAGAAAGAACGAGGGGGGAGGGAAAGAGGCAGGGAGGCTGCTGGGAGTCAGGGAGGCTGGGAGGCTGGGATGCTGGGAGGCTGGGAGGCAGGGAGGCTGGGATGCTGGGAGGCTGGGAGGCAGGGAGGCTGGGAGGCAGGGAAGCTAGGAGGCAGGGAGGCTGGGAGGCAGGGAGGCTGGGAGGCTGGGAGGCAGGGAGGCAGGGAGGCTGGGAGGCTGGGAGGCAGAGACTGTTGAAACTGTCCTTAATTTTTTCCTTGGTGCCTCTCAGACTCTTGATGCCACACTGGAAGACTGGTCACCACCTCTGTGAGCCTTTGCTAGTTCATTAAAAGCTGGGTTGGGTGTCGTGGAAATGACAGGAACAGGCTGGGCAGATGGTTACTGTGCTATTTATCTTTCAATGACCCTGTGCTAGTCTTTGGCTACTGACATTTGTAGCCCATGTCAGGACCCTTTGTTGCTCCAGTGTCTGAAATGAGCACTGGAACCAGATGAGTCCTGTCTTGTTTCCCAAGACCAAATCTATGAACAGCCTCTGAGCCAACCAACTGTGAACATGTGAAACCACATCAGGGCCAAGAATGTTCCAGTGGCCAGGTTACAGGGAGCACTCACTCCTCCCAACTCCTCCAACTGCTGGGGCCTGGATCACCCTTCCACAGTTTGTCCTTTGTGCCTGCAAATTTGCAGCTGACTTTAGACCTTACACTTGTCCTCATGGTCCTTCCATGGAGCAGCGGCTGTGGGAGGTGAGGACAGTGGGAACCAGGGGACCAGGAAAGAAGCCTGTCTTAACACTAGGGACTCAACACACACACACACACACACACACATACACACACACACACACACACACACACACACACACACACGGCTGCTTTTGTAGGTTATATTAAAACGCACCTGCAGGCTCTCTTAGTCCTAATTATAATGTGGTTTAACAGAGTCTCTGAAGCACTGGGAATAAGGAGAGAGCCAGAAGCCCTGAATTCACACTGCAGCTAGCTGGGGGAGCAGAGGAGGCTTCCACATGAATATGCAAATGCTCCTCTGATGACTACCAGAGCCCTGGTTACAGATGCAAGCTCAGAAAGGCCATGGATGGTGATCACTTTAGTTGTCGGGGACCCGGACACATCCTCAGGCTTCTCATATAGATTTTTGTTCCACTACATCTGTCCATCCTGAGCATTAGGTGTTTGTGAAACAAACTGGACAGAGTGTGCTCCATGGCTGTGACAAACGGAGGGACAGGGAAGCAAAGGCCCTGCTGTGGGAAGCCATCACAAGGTCAGTGTGGTGAC
This sequence comes from Montemys delectorum, assembly GCA_019843815.1. NCBI lineage: Eukaryota > Metazoa > Chordata > Mammalia > Rodentia > Muridae > Montemys > Montemys delectorum. Next base: position 22,005 of record JADRCD010222852.1, read on the forward strand.
AGGCTCTGTGTAAATGTCACCAGGACTCTGAGATCTTGGGTGAGTGTTCACTGCAGCACACCTCAGAGGCAGGCTATTTGTGTGTTGCAGCCTGTTGAGTGGCAGATGGGACAGCACAGCTTGAGCTCTGATTTGCCAGAGTCTCACAGCTAGGCAAAGGAAGAAGGAAGGTGAGGGCCCATTTGAATACAGCTCATGAAAGGAGCCTTGGTTTGGGTCTCCAACACTGAGCTGGTTGCCCGAATCCAGCTACCCCATTTCTATCAGCTGTTCTGGCCTGGCCTGGGTCTGTCTCTACCCCATCATGAGCCTCCGGCGGTTTACTCTTCAAGGCTCAAGGCATACAAATGCCGCAAGCGGCTTGGAGTTCCTGAGGAGGGACAATCAATGCCATCTTCCAGGCCTAAAAGCTGGGTCTGTTAGGAGGACTCAGAGTAAGGAGATTCAATGGGTCATGCCATGCAGCAAGATGTTTGCTGTGGGTAGACAGGACGCCACGTGTCTGGGGTCAGACATACTTTTTGTTGATTCTTTCCTTCCTTGAGTCAGGATCTTACTGTGTAGCCTAGGTTAGCCTTAAATTCTGGGCAATCCTCCTGCCTCAACCTCCTGAGTGCTGGGATTATAGATGTGAGCTACCATACCAGCCTTAGCTGCACATTTGATATGATTTCCATGGTTTGCTATTTAGAAAATGCTGAAAGCATGCAGAGCCCTGCAGAGGGACAAGCCTAGCCTGGGTGGCAGGTGTCTGGGTTCCTGGGTAGTTTTTTCTCAGCCTGAGAGCCTCTGTCCTCAATGTGGAAGTGCTTTCTGTATGCCAAGGGACCAGTGTGAGTATCTCATCAATTCCCAGTGTTATGAGCCTCCCATCCCAGGCTTTTTTTTTTTTTTTTTTTTTTTTTTTTTTTTACAACAGTTTCCTTAAATTGGTGTTGGCTGAATCTAGTTAGACTAGGTGACTAAGGCCAGAAAGTGGTACATTTTATATTTCAAGCACCCACTGCAGGACTGGCTTCAAATCCGTGTCCTGTAGTCTTACTTTTTTCTCAAGAAGGTACCAGAAGACCAGATTTCAGCTCCCCATCCATTTGAGGTTTGAATCTCCCGACAACTTGCATGGCTTTGATAGGGCAGAAAGCAGATCCAAGGGGAAAGAGATGTTCCCAGGTGGCAGTCCCAATGGGAAGCACACCCATGGTGAGGCCAGGGCAAATGTGTAGCATGGGTTGAGGCTAGCCTCCCCTTTGCACAGGTGCTACCAGCGCTGGCTGGCCACCACCAATGAACCATGCAGTAACCCTGAGCCTATTGAGACCAGACCTCCGCTGGGGGAGAAATGGAGAAGACAGGGCTGGGAGTCTTCAGGAGATGTAGGAAGAGTGGCTGCCTCCCCAGCCACACCAGCAGCCAGCCGTGTGACAGTGTCTCTGCTCTTCTCATCCCATAGACCTAGATCTTGCTCCTAAACCCTGCATAGCAAACGGCTGAACATCCATCCGGTGAGTACTCTGTCTGGGAAGTAAGTTAGCCCAGTCACCGCAAAGGTTAAAGGCGTGGGCTCCCAGCCTGCCATAAGGAACAGCTCCCAGGACAGCAGAACTAACTCAACCGCATGGTCGTCAAGGCACTGAGAACACCTTTGCGGCTGCTTGGGTACAAGGGTGGAAACATCACGGTTGCCACCCATAGCCAAAGGCTCTGGAGACAGAGTGTTTGGGACACACTGCGGGGGAAACCCTTTGCTTACGTGACCCAGCCTTCTGGAAGGAAGAGAAGGCAAGGTGGGGTGTCTCTGCTATGTTTTGTTTATTTGTGATAAGGTCTTCTTTCCCTGTCTCCCCTGGCCTAGAACTCACTAGGTAGCCCAAGGCTGGCTTCACACTATGTAGTCCAGGCTTGCCTCAAACTTACTGCAATCCTCCTGTTTCAGCTCCCCATCCCCTAGTCTCCCTAGTGCTGCGGTTACAGGCATGTTCGACCATGAAGGACTATGGAATTTTTCACTGCTGACTTCCAAGGTACATGCAAGAGTACTGTATTAATGTGCCTGCTCTGCGTATTATGTGCCTATTCTGTGCCTGTGACTCACTGCTGTGGGGTACAGGCAATGTGATGTTGTTAGCCACAAACCTCTCCACCAGGAGCAGGGTCCATGGTGAAAGACGGTGTGGAGGACTCTAGGGAACTGTGTCCTTAGGTTGTAAGAGGCCTTGGGTATACACAGCAGCAGAGTTACCCAGACTAAAGTTGTCTCTCCAAGCACGCATGGCAATCGAGGGCAGAGTGACCAGGAGGTGTCCAGTCATGGCCACCTTCTTGGGATTCAGGGACAAAAGAGCAAGGAATCACTCTGAGTGGGGAGTATGGAGAGCTAGCAGACAGCGAGGAATTTCAGTCCAAATACAGTTGAGATCACATCTTGGCTTTGTTCCCCCCAAATGCATAGTTATTTGTATTTGAGCATAAAATCCCAACTCCTAGGGCCTGATTAACAAAGGCAGCTAAGCTCATTCCCCCAGAGGCCTGCCAGATGGAAAGCCCAACGGAATTTCACTTTGAAGTGTTCCGTGTTATCTGGCTCATTTGCAAAAGAAATGAGCTTTATGGGATGTTCAAATGTTTCCAGACATAACCAGTTGCCCCCAAGTGAGAATGAAGCTATAATCTCCCCTTCTTGTTGGGCTGCAGGCAGGCTGGCAGCAGAGGTGCACAGCTCTGTTAGCATCAGAATGTGCCTTTTTCCCTGGCCGCCCCAGGGGGGCACCAGGAGGGGATCTAAATAAAAACACCTTGGATCAAGCAGTGATGGATTGGTTCCATGTCCTCTTGTGTCTGTGCCTGCCTCCCACAGCACAGAGTGACCAGAGGAGTGACTCATTTGTCATCAGCCTGATGAGCAGCTGGCAAAGGTGCTCTGTCAGCCAGAATTTCAGAGCCCCAAATGAGCCTTGGGGAAGTTCCTATAGTCAGCAGCATTGTACCTCAATATGCCAGGCACAATGACCCATTGTCATCAGCCCTTAGACTAGATGCTAACAGCAAAGGAGTCTGGGAAAGCAGGCACAACAACTCACATACTTTCTCCCACTTACCCTAAGTCATCTCTAGATTGGTTCTATTCAATAGAAAAGCTATGCAAGCATCACTTGTACTGTATTGTTTGTTTGTTTGTTTGTTTGTTTGAGACAGCCTCATTCTATAATCCTCTGGCTAGCTTGGAACTTGCTATGTACACCAGGCTGGCTTTGAACTCACTGGTTGTGCTATATTGTTTAGGGAATACTAATAAGATTTTAAAAGAACAAACTTAGCTGGGTGCACACCTTTAATCCCAGCACTTGGGAGGCAGAGGCAGGTGGATTTCTGAGTTTGAGGCCAGCCTGGTCTACAGAGTGAGTTCCAGCACAGCCAGGGCAATACAAAGAAACCCTGTCTCGAAAAACCAAACACACACACACACACACACACACACACACACACAAAGTGCAAATGTGTTCTTTAAAGATGAATTTTGTTTTTGGATCCAAGGTTAATTAAATCTGTATATGCAGAACTCATAGATATGGAGGGCTGACTATATTGGGGCCCCACTCAATGTCAAAGACAGAAGTAGGACTCAGATACTAGACATCCACAAAAGGATGAGTGTCCATTATTTGGGGTATGTAGGGCCATGAAGGAAAGAGAACAATTCCAACTGAGGTACGCTGTTGCTGTGACAGCTATGGCCGTGTTGTTTGGGGGAACTGTGGACGTGTCTGGAACACTGAGCTGGAAAAGATGTTGAGGACTCGGAGCTTAGTGGACTCTTCCGTGGGAACTTGGAAGTTAAGAATGCAAAGAGACCTGCAGATAATGGAAACCTGGTGATGTTCCACAGAGAGGCAAAGACTCTTTCAGGATCATCCCCTTGCGTGATATTTTGGATTGAGGATCTGTGGTTATCCGCCAGCCAGGCCGAAGGATGAGCTGTGGTTGGTAAGATTAACATCACTGAGGTGAAATCTTCTGGGAACTCTCTCTTCAGAGCTATCACACAGAAGCTGTGGTCCAGGGGGCTGAAGACTACACATCTGGCAAGTAATACGTAAGACTCTCTCATGTGGTACTGGTTTTGGAGGCATGGAAGAGTCAAGGAGCACCGCTGAGAGTTGACACCATGTTCAGAGATGGAGTTCCCAAAGAGAGGCCACCATTGAAGGTACAGAGACCCTCACAGTGGAGACCGCACTCCTGATTCCAACTTGGCTCTACCTTGCTTTCTGTGGCTGTGATAAACACCATGGCCAAAAGGAACTTGGAAAAGGAAGAGGGGCTTATTGGGCTTAGCACCTAATAAATTTATAATAAAAAAATTAATAATTGCATCAGTGAGGAAATTCAGGACAGGAATTGAGCCAGGAGTAGTCACTATGGGGGACATTACCCACCAGCTTTTTCTTCTGAGTCATAACCAGCCAGATTTCTTATATAACCCAGCACCACCTGCCAGGAGTGGCACAGCCCACGGTAGGCTGGGTCTTCCTATTTCAATTAGCAATCAAGAAAATGCTTCATAGACATGCCCCCCAGGCCAGTGTGGCAGAGGCACTCCCCCAACTGAGACTCTCTCAATCACTCTGGAATGTGTCAAGTTGAAGCTAACTGGGAGCTACAAGAAGAATACAGACCATCTTCTGTTATCATAATGTAATAAGCCATAGCTATTTCTTGAACAATTCCAGTTAAATAGGATACAAGTAGAAAATACATTAATTTTTTTTTTCTCGCCAATGTCTCTTCAAATTGGTTCTTTGTAGTTCATTACCCCCTCCAACCCTTGGGTGAAATCTCAGGTGTGTCCCATAACTTTTCCAATCATCCTCAGATAACAGAAAAGCCTTCAATTTCTCCCGTGGGTTTAAAAAAGGAAGAAAAAAAAAAACCCGTGAAACTCCTACATCTCCTTAGTATGCCATATCAGTGCGGTGCATGTTCTGTGGCAGCTGATGTGACAAGAAAAAGCAGGTTATGAGAAGAAAGAGCTTTGATGGATTGTATGGACCTTTTCAAAAATCAGCTATATGGAGGAATTATTTAAGATTTGTGTGCAGTTGGAAGAAACATTACAGAACCCCCATGTTTCCTTTACCCAGCTTTCTGAGGGTAACACACAGCAACACTGAAATACAAACTTACAACCTGGGTCTTGGCATTGACAGACTCCTCCCTCTCCATTTTCTCTCTCTCTGTCTCCATCTCTCTCCTCCTCTCCCCCTCTCCGCCTCTCTGGTTGTCTGTGTCTCCCTCCTCTCTCTGTCTCTCTGTCTCTCTGTCTCTCTG
>JADRCD010222852.1:37466-51889 GCA_019843815.1 Montemys delectorum
GTCTATATGTGTATTTTGTATGTGTGTGTATGCGTCTGTGTGTGTATCTGTGTGTGTCACTAAGTATTTGTGTGTCTCTCTGTGTGCCTATGTATCTGTGTGTGTTTATGTATGTGGTCTGTGTGTATCTGTGTCTATATGTGTGTGTGTATATCCATGTGCCTATGTGTCTCTCTGTATGTGTTGCTGTGTTTGTGTGTGTATGTGCGTCTGTGTGTGTGTCTCTGTGTGTGTTCCTGTGTGTGTGTGTGTGTGTGTGTGTGTGTCTTGCTGGTATGCTATCATAACAGGCTCCCAGCCACTGAGGGAAGGGAAAGATATACCATCCTGGGTGCACTATGATGGAGGAAAACCCCCTTGCTGCTAGTGATCTGGTTTCTGATGTTGCACTGTGTCTGAAGCACTGTTTGACTGACACCTGGTGTGGGAGGTCCTAAGGCAGACCCCAGCTCTAGGTCCTAGGGTGGGCATTTGCCAGCCTTGCTTGCAAAGGACCACAGAGTTCCCAGACTTAGACCAGAGTGTCAGTAGGCTCCTCCCATCAGAAGCAAGCCCCCAGGCTGTGCAGTCACTGTCTCCCTCCCAGCCTGATTACTGAGTCCGAGCTCTGCCAATAATGCCACCCCACCCCCATCTCAATCGTGTACCCTGCCCTTTGGCACTTGGGAGTCCTGTGGCAGTCTCTTGACCTCCCTTAGTAAAGATGGGCATTTGTGAGGGAGGCTGGCAATTAACACCTTTCCAGTCCCCTGTGCTGGGCTCTATCCTCTTCCAATTACTACTCAGAACCCACCTGCTCTTGAAAGGGGTGACCAATTATCAGGAACAAGTGCGAACAGTGCGAACGCAGGCGGCTTCATTACCTGGCTGGCTCTGCTCCTCCCAGACAGAGGATCAAGGAGAGAAATGTCGTCCTGAGAGCCCTTCAGTCCAAGCTAGGGAGAAGGCTTGTCTGTACTGTCACCAGAGCGAGGCAGGGGCCTGAGAGCTCGTGTTCATCATATATTCTGTTCTGGAAACTACTGTGCTTGCATTTCTTCTCAATGTATTTCTCAAAACAAAACAAAACAAAAAAACAGTGACCTTTGCTCTTCTGATTTGACAGTTGTCATTTGCAGGCATGAGTCCCTGTTTGTCATGTTTTTCCTCTCTCAGAACTTGAGTTGGTAGAGGGGTTTGTGAAAGGCAGGACAGGAGGCAGGACTGGCTGCTAAGGAGAGATTTCTTACTCCTTCGCTATGCCAGGTTCTGATCCTCATATTGATGTTTGGAATACAGGTTCTGCAGAGATGCCCACACCATAGATGGCCAGAGGTCACAGAGCTACTGCAGGACAGGGTGCCACCATGATGGGGGATGGGTGGACAGGGAGTGGCTATGAGCCCTCCATGACCCTCTCCGTGTATCTTGTGGGCCTGGAGACCATAAGTAGCTTCCTTCCTTAACCAATGAGCCTGGAGATCCTACCAGGAGTGGTGTAGCTGTGAGCCTGCATCAGGAAAACAGCATAATTGCCTTCCTTGTGCATCCTCTGGTAGCATGACAGTGTGAGGTATGAAGACAGAAGAAGGGGCTCTCCCAAGGACCAGCTTGGGCCACTGGCTACCCAGAAACGAGAGAATAAAACTCACTAACTGTTGCCAGTGGCTTCCCCTGCATGCAAGAATTGTGGGTGATTTATAATCTGGTCTGCTGTTTTGTTTGTGGGGGATGGAGTTTCACTATAAAGCCCTGGCTGGCCTAGAACTCTCTGTGTAAACAGTGTGAACTGGCCTTGAACTTGAGTCTTCTTGTCTCTGCCTCCAAGTGCTGGGATTACAAGTGAGTCAGTGTACCTAGCTATTCTGTTCCTTCACATTAGGTCTTTTATTTATTTATTTATTTATTTATTTTTGACTTTTGATTTTTCGAGACAGGGTTTCTCTGTGTAGCCCTGGCTGTCCTGGAAGTCACGCTGTAGAGCAGACTGACCTTGAACTCAGAAATCCGCCTGCCTCTGCCTCCCAAGTGCTGGGGTTAAAGGCGTGCGCCACCACCGCCCGGCATATTAGGTCTTTTGTAGACTTTCTCTAATAAATCCATAGAGCCCAACAGGAAAGTAACCACAGACAACATATGCCCCACCTCCTCCAGTGGCTGCACAATGCCCTCAGGGTAAACACAAAACCCTCCATTTTACTTCCCTCACCCTCTTTTCCTTCCTTCTTTTCTTCTTTCTTCTCTTAAGGCAGGTTCTTACTGTGGTTTTTTTTTTTTTTTTTTTTTTTTTTGTTGGTTTTTTGTTTTTGTTTTTTTTTTTTCAAGACAGAGTTTCTCTGTGTAGCCCTGGCTGTCCTGGAACTCACTCTGTAGACCAGGCTGGCCTCAAACTCAGAAATCTACCTGCCTCTGCCTCCCAAGTGCTGGGATCAAAGGTGTGCGCCACCACCGCCCGGCTCTTACTGTGTTTCTGAGGCTAGCACAAAACTTATCATGTAGCCAAGACTAGCCTTGAATTCACTATAATCCTTTTGTCTCATCTTCCTAAGGCCTGAGATTATAGGCATGTATCACTCTGTCTGATTCTTTGGCACAGGGATGGGCTATCTCTGAACCATGGTCCCTTATATTCTCTGCCTTCCCTCCTTTTCAGGGATGGCTATCCTTCAGCACTCAAGCCTGAGATACCCCCTTTTGGACAGCTGTTCCTTCTTGCTCACTCCTGTTGTGGCCCTTGGTCGTGTGGCAATGTCCATATCCACATCTGTCTCTGCAGCCAGTCTGGAAGTGCCACAGAGCAGATCTATCACAGCTCATACTGATGTTCGTTAATTGTCAGCTAACTAAACTTTGGACAATATGGGCTCCTTCCTCCTTTGAGGAGTCTGGGGTGGCCTTACCCGCAAATAACAGGACTGAAGTAGGGATATGACTGATCATTTCTAGGGTGCTGATGTGCCCACTAGTCCCCTGTGCTGATGAGCAGACAGGCTTGAGAAACACCTTGAGTCAGGCCCAGTGGTCTTCAAGCAGGTCATGCATCCTCCTTGGGTAGCTACTGTGGACTACCACCCATCAAAGTTCCAAGGCCTCAGCTTTGTTTCCTACTTGAACCTTCCACCCCTGGGAGTTTAGAAGGCTCTCAAGTCCACATAGGGTGGAGTTGAGTATAGAAGAGTCTGTGAGGCATGTCCCATAGGCTCACCCAGTTCTGGAAAGAACCAGGCATGCCGAGAGACTGTGTTAGTCAATTTGGCATCCCTCTAGCAAATACCCAAGATAAGCAGTTTATAAAAGGGAGTGGTTTGTGAAGGTTCTGTGCCCCAGTGTAGGGGAATGCCAGGGCCAATAAGTGGGAGAGGGTGGGTTGGCAAGCATGGGGAGGGAGGAGGCAACAGGGGTTTGTTCTTGTTTTTGTTTGTTTGGTTGGTTTGTTGGTTGGTTTTTGGAGGGGAAACTGGGAAAGGAGAAATCATATGACATGTAAGAAATCATATGACATGTAAATAAAGAAAATATCTCTAATAAAAAATAATTTAAAAATTTTCAGAAAAAAAAGGGAGTGGTTTATTTGACTTACAGTTTTGGGTTTGCTTCTGTGGCCCCGTTACTTGGATGCCTATGATGAGCCACAGTTGATGGAGTGACGGTGCAGAGCTGTGCATGTGATGGCCTGGACATGAAGGAGAAAAACGACAATATTTTACAGTCCCCTGGGAAGGCGCACCCTAATGACATAAAACTTTCCAATAAGCCCCATCTCTAAGGTCCTACCATCTCTCAGTAGCATCATGCCAGAGACCAAGTCTTGACATGGAGCCTTTAGAGAACACAGTACAACACCCTCCTATTCAGAGCATGGTACTACTAGATCTAAGTCATGGTCCAAGAGGTTTCTCCATAGACTGCTTACTTGCTTTCTTGTTTTTTTGTTTTGTTTTGTTTTGTTTTTTAAGACAGTCTCATGAACTCCAGGTTCAAACTCACTATGTAACTGAGCTGACCTTGAACTCCTGATCTGCCTGCTTCTGTCTTCCAAGTGTTATGGTCACAAGCATGTGCCACCAAGCCTGGCTCTCCACAGATTTCTCCTGCTCCCAGTTGGAAGCTAGGGATTGACCCCAGAGTCTTGAGAATGCTGTGCAATATTCTACCACCTGAAGCCCTCCCCTGCTTTGTTCTCCCTTAAAGGATCGAGAGCCTCTCGCTCGTTCCAGGGCACGGGGCAGATTTGCTTGTTGTCCTATGGACTAAAGATAATATCTCAGTTCTGGGGCCTCGGTAGCTCTGCTTGCAGGCTATCAGAAAAAGGTTGGGTTATTTTTATCCCCACTTTCTGTCAGGGTGATGTCCCCCCACAGGTTCGTGTGTTTGAACACTTGGCCCTTAAAGGGGGAGTTGGCAGATGCTTTAGAATGGGGACATAGGTCACCAGGAGTTGGCCTTAGGGGTTCGAGCCTCACTCTTCCTGTCCCTTCCATGGTTGGTGTCAAGCAGCAAGCTGCTGTTAGTGCTCACAACACCACGGATCAAACCCTGTGCCATATTCCTTCCCCCCCCCCCCCCCATGGTAGATTGTTATCTAAAACTGTCAGCCAAACCTTTCCCCTTTTAAGTCTTTTTCTGCCATTTATTAGGTCCCAGTGAAGTAAAAGCAACCCCACACCACTGAGTACGCCACACCACCGGCCGCCCTTCGTCACCTCATGAGGACTGGGAAGACAAAGCGGTGTGAGCAGGAAACTCAGGCTACTTTCTTCTTGGTAAATGTCTTTTGTCTGAAGCAGGAGTCTAGGATGCTCTAGAGTCATCTATGAAACCATGGCTGGAACTTACTGGCTTTCAAAATAGCAAAACTCAGACCCTTTATAGCTCCTGACAGGGCCAAATTATTTTTGTGTTTTCCGGCTTTACTTTGCTGCAGCTGCTGTGGTCGTTGTGCATGGGGAAGTCAGAGGACAACTTTGTGGAGTTGCTTCTCTCCAACTTTTTATACAGGCTCCAGGATCAAATTCAGGGTGTCAGACTTGCACAGCAAATGCGTTTACATGCTAGACCATCTCGCTTTCTCTTTGGGTCTAAACTCAAAGGAGAGATTGAATTCTATAAAATCAGGCTGGGCTTGGTGGAACATGCATTTAATCCATTTAAACCCAGTGTTTGGGAGGCGTGCCTCTATGAGTTCAAAGCCAACCTGGATCACATAGACAGTTCAGGTCAGCCAGAGCTACATACAAAGTCCATGTCTCAAACAGAACAGAACCAAATAAGAACTAAAATAAAATCAGCTCAATTCTCTCTCTCTCTCTCTCTCTCTCTCTCTCTCTCTTTTCTCTCTCTCTTCTTTCTCTCTCAGTTTTATTCTTTTTTTTGTTTTGTTTTTTTGTTTTTTTCAAAACAGGGTTTCTCTGTGTATCCCTGGCTGTCCTGGAACTCACTCTGTAGACCAGGCTGGCCTTGAACTCAGAAACTCACCTGCCTCTGCCTCCTAAGTGCTGGGATTAAAGGGACGCACCACCATTTCCCGACTCCTCTTTCAGTTTTAGAAACCTAGGAACGGGGCTGGATTCCCTTATATATGCCACATAGTGGACTCCTCTACATGAGGCATGTTTTACAGAGGAGAAACTGAGGCTCAGTGGTGGGAAGGGATCTGCCCAGCACGTACTGAATTAGAAGCCCACGTTATTCTCAGTTCTTTCTCTCTCTCCCGGGTCCACGCTATGCAGGGATTCTGAGCAGTCATGGGAAGCCCATTCTCTAACCAGAATCTTGGGAGCCACAAGTACCTCTAGAGCAGCCACCCTTCCTAGTCCAGTCAACTGCTCCTGAGCAGCAGTCTAGGAGTCATCCCCAGGGGAGAACCTGATGACTCTCTTTCCTGGGCTGATTCAGATGACACTGGGGAGACCCTGTGTAGTGGCTATTCCTGGTTGTCAACTTGACTACATCTGAAATGAATTACAATCCAGAATTAGAAGGCTCACCTGTGGCCCTAATCTGGAGGCTGAGAGATACAAGTTTCTGACCTGAATCTTGGCATGGAGACCTTGAGGAATAGTGGCTACGAATCCCATAGGATTAACATAGAAAGCTCTGAGTTCAAGGTCATCCGGGGTTAAAGGTGTGGTGGCACACACCTTTAACCTGGGCCACACTTTTTGCTGGAGACGTATATAAGGACATTGAAAGAAGGAAAGCTCTCTCTGCTTCGCCTGCTTGCCTTGTGGGACTGAGCAATTGCTGGATCCTTGGACTTCCATTCACAGCTGCTGCCGCGACTGTTGTTGGGAGTTGATTGTTGGGAGTTGGACTACAAACTGTAAGTCATCAATAAATCCCTTTACTACATAGAGACTAAGTTCTGTGACTCTAGAGAACCCTAACTAAGACACCCTGCAAACTTGGGGTTTGACAATTGCTGGAAAGTGCAGATTCTGAAAGTTCGCTGATACTGTGAGTGAGACAACAAATAAGAGCTACAGACCTAGTATGTGCCAGACAGTATCAGGGCATGAAGAGGACAGAATGATGCTTTGTCCCAACAATGCCAAGCAGATACATATATAGGAACCAGTGATAATGACAGCAGACACACAAATACAAAAATGACAATAGACTAAACGAAGTGAGTGTGAGGGTTTGGATAAAAAGGGCCCACATAGGCTCATAAGAAGATGTGGCCTCGTTGGAGTAAGTGTAGCCTCATTAAAGAAAGTGTATCATTGTACAATTGGGCTTTGAGGTCTCAGATGTAGTAACTATTTTGAAATTTTGGTTTCTTTAAAAACCACAGGCAGTAATGGTGGTGCACACCTTTAATCCCAGCACTTGGGAGGCAGGGGCAGGAGGATTTCTGAGTTTGAGGCCAGCCTGGTCTACAGAGTGACTTGCAGGACAGCCAGGGCTACACAGAGAAACACTGTCTCAAAAAACAAAAACAAAACAAAACAAAATAAAAACCACAGCAATATTATAAGAATATGCTTTTGTTTTAATCCCAGGTATGGGGATGGGGGCTGCATTGGATTGTTAGAAGCAGCTGACCCCGATGTGCCTTGTGCTCTAGCAGAAGAGTGGTTCTTCCAGCAGCAGATATTTTCTGTGATTATGTGACATTTGGAATTCTGGGAACTTTTTGGAAAGCATATAAATGCTAGGGCCCCAGATGGGGGGTCTGGTTGGTTGTTGGTTGTCCAAGGAGGGGTCTTTGCTGTTTGTTAGTAGCCATGCACAATGAAGAAACAAAAGGGAAGAAACAAGATTCAAAGGTCTCTCCCTCTCTCTCTCTCTCTCTCTCTCTCTCTCTCTCTCTCCCTCCCTCCCTCCCTCCTCTCTCCTCTAGCCTTTCTCTCCTATTTAGATAGGGGTGAAACCAGGAGATGAAGAGTGGGAAAAAGAAGAACACTCAAAGTAGCCAGGTGCCCCATACACTCAGATGCTCAAGCCAGGCCCAAGGTCTTGCTCTCTTCCTGCTGCCTGCCGATCCAAATGTAGAACTCTCCGCTGTTTCCCAAGCACCGTGCCTGCCTGCATGCTGCCATGCTTTCCACTGTGATGACAACGGACTAAAGCTTTGAAAAGCAAGCCCCAATTAAATGTTCCCTTATAAGAATTGGTGTGGTCATGTTGTCTCTCCACAGCCATAGAAACCCTAACTATGACACTTTGGGGGTCGAGGGAAGATGGGGACGTCCAGAAAGACCTTTGTGAGGAGAACAGATTAGATCTGGTGGGAAGATGAAGGAAAGCAGGTGAGATATAGGGACAGCATTGCAGTAGGAGGAGCTCTGAGGCCAAAGGCCCTGGGACAGATGTGCAAGAATGTCCAGAGTTCCTCTGTGACTAGAGGAAGAACCAGGGTAAGTCTCGTAGATGACACAGGGCCCTTCCACTGAGGCCAGCAAGGTCTCAGGGCCTGTCACTCCATCCACAAGTATGAATATCTACAGTATAAGGTCAATGACAGCCTCCCTAGGAAGATGCTGTGTTACCATGTGTCTTAGTCAGGGTTTCTATTCCTACACAAACCTCATGACCAAGAAGCAAGTTGTTTATTTGGCTTACTTCCACATTGCTGTTTATCATAGAGGAAGTCAGGACTGGAACTCAAGCAGGTCAGGAAGCAGGAGCTGATGCAGAGGGCATGGAGGGATGTTCCTTACTGGCTTGCTTCTCCTGGCTTGCTCAACCTGCTCTCTTATAAACCTAAGACTTCCAGCCCAGGGATGGCACCACCCACAAGGGGCCCTACCCCCTTGATCACTAATTGAGAAAATGCCCCACAGCTGGATCTCATAGAGGCACTTCCCCAACTGAAGCTCCCTTCTCTGTGATAACTCCAGCCTGTGTCAAGTTGATATACAAAACCAGCCAATACACCATGGCATGTTAACCCACAGGTTGCATGGGTCTAAGGAGACCCGGAGTGCAGCCCAGTACAAAATCAACTTACTTAAACTTACATTCTGAAGAGTGTGTGTGTGTGTGTGTGTGTGTGTGTGTGTGTGTGAGAGAGAGAGAGAGAGAGAGAGAGAGAGAGAGAGAGAGAGAGAGAGGCAGAGAGACACAGACACAGAGACAGAGAGACAGAGGCAGAGAGAGAAAGACTAAGGGAGGGGGAAGGGAGATTTAAATTTTGAAACTCATTTGTAATATTCTTGACTGTCAACTTTACAGACCGTCAACTTTACAGACAATAATGTGCAGTCAAACTGTCTTAACTCTAAGGCATGGCATCTGGACTCGGTGGTTTCTGCCAGGCACTTATTATGTGATCTCTGCCTCACTCCTCGCCCACGCCTGCACCTGTAGAATTGGATACTGTTGCAACAGCCACTTTGGGGGCTGTGAGCTGGGGCTCAGGCGGGGTGGCAGTGGGAGGGGGGTGAGTCTTTCCCAGTAATTACAGCTCCCGGGAAGCCCTCCTGGCTGGGCTCCATGCTCAGCATGGCAAGGACGACAGCCACTTGTCAGAAGCCTCCCGGTGAGACCACCTGGAAATGAGAGCAGCCCTGACTGGGGAGCTGTGCAGAAGGGGGAAGGGCTGGGACGGCCCCTTTGTCATTAGGCAGCTAGAGCTGGAGGGATCACTCCGGTTTAAATTAAGGATTTAATGAGATGAGGCCAAATTAGATGCAATTAAAAAGACACTTTAGAGCTGGCAGGCGACCAAGAGAAGCAGTAATGACTTTTCTAGTAGGGAATCCCATAGGCTGGGGGTTAGGGGGTGGGGGGTTCTACTCCAATAAACGTGCAGGATGGGGGAGGGGAGAGGAAAACACAGAATCAATCACGACAAGGCTATTGTGCCCATCCAGGGCCAGGTGGGCAAACCTCAGACAGCAGCCCACCTTTGAAGTTTCCAAAGTAGACTATTCAGAGATTCCAGGGACCAAAAAAAAAAAAAAAAAAAAAAAAAAAAAACCTTCAGGTACATTAGCAACCATCACCAAACATTGCCCGCCCCCCCCCCCCAAAAGGTATTATGTGTGAGAATGTGTTTGTGTGTATTTGCATGTGGTAACATATGCATGGGTGTGTGCCTGTACATGTGTGTATATTGCATGTGGAGATGAGAGATTCACTTCTGTGTCTTCCTCAGACATCTCCACCTTATTTTTTGAGCCGGGTTTTCTCAAATGAAGCAGGAGCTCGCTGACTAAGCCAGTCTAGCTGGCTAGCACGCCCCAGGGAAACACCTGTCTTTGCCTCTTTGCTGCTGGGTTTACAAGACCATTAAGTGGGTACTGGGGTTTAAACTCAGGACCCCAGGCCTATACAGCAAGTGCTTTACTAGCTGAGCCATCTCTCCAACCTCCCCTAAATATATGTTTAAGGATGGTTTTAAATCTTGGGCAAAAGCGTTTGAGCAGGCTGGCCTCGGCCGACATATACACTCCTGCTGCTGAGCTCATGCAATCTCTGGTACATCTCCAGCTGGGCCTCAGTCCTCCGTGAGTCCTCCCTGAGTCCTCCATGTATACCCACAGTTGCTTGGAGAGGCTGTTTATTTGTAGTGTTCCCCTTGGGGCATGTAGCATGAGCTTAGACACTCCACCATCCATGTAAGCCTGCCAGACAGGAAGATATTCTAAAGAGACACTTGCGTCTACAAATCTATCAGACTAGTTGAAACAATGGACCCTAAGAAATGAGAACTTCCTCAGGAATCTCACCCGGGAGAAGGAAAAGCCCAGGGCAGCCAAAAAAGGAGCTCACAGTTCTCACAGCTTGCCAAACACCTCACAGGAGGCAAAGAGGGGTCAGTGGTGGGTGGGACCACACCATGATCAGACTGTTGAGATGTGCAGAGCCCCATCCTCTGTCTAAGCTTCAGTCTCAACTTCAGGACCCCAAAGATGAACTAGAGGGGTCACTGAGTCTCTTTGTCCCCCTTTTCAATGTGGCGATGTTTAATACATCTCTTTTCTCTGCCTTTTTGTTGTGGTGGTGGTTGTTTTGACTGTTTTATGATTATTTTTAAGATCTATAGGTATATGATGTGAATGCAGGTGCCCTTGGAGGCCAGAAGAGGGCATTGGGTCCCCTGGAACTGCAATTATACCTATTTGCTTGGAATTCAACAGAGGTCTTCTGCAGAAGCAGTGTGGGCTCTTAAACAGAGCCATCTCTCCAACCTTTGTTCTGATAGCCCTGGTCTTGTATTTTGATGCTAATTCTCCTCTCCTGGAAAGCACGGCAGACGAGGAGCAAAGCTCGCTTACAGGTGCCTTGTGAACCTTCTCCCCACCTTAACTTAAGCCTAAGGCTGATGAAGACTGGGCAGCAGGAGGGAAGGTGGAGCTGAAAAGTTTAGGAGAGAAGAGATGGGGGAGGAGGCTGGAGAGGAGGATGACAGAGGAGGACGAGGTGGAAGATGGAGCTGAAGCACGTACCATGGTACCATGGAGAAATCGCAAGTCATATGGTGTCAGGGACAGAGTGTCCCTGTTGTCCCTGAGAATTTGACCTTATCTGAGTAACAGTCTATTCTCGGAGGAACCATAAAATGTTTTGTGAACGCTTCCGCTCCGGCCAGGTGTGAAGCCAGGTGTACACCCCCCGCCCCACTTCCTCTTACCGCTTCCTTGCTCTGCAAGTATAATTGCCCTGCCCTTCTGAAGTAAAGTGAGGCTTTGACAACCGTTTTTTGCTTGGCCTCGTTCCTCTCTCTCGCCCGTTTCTCTTTCAGGCTCCGTCCCCTTCGGACCCTGGTTAATTACTCGTCCCGCGGGCCGGGGCAATATGGGATCTAATAGATGGGAATAGAGTAGTGTAGTGGTAGATCTGCCCAATCTAGGCGAGTAGCTTGTATACCAATTAATTGAGTTGTGAATTCATTGATTGGGTAAATTGGATTAAAAATTTACCACAACAGCCTTTAATCCAGCTACTTAAAAAATATTTCATTTTAATTGTGTATTATGTGCATGTGTGGTACCCAATGGAGGACAGAAGAGAGATGTTGGATCCCCTGGAACAGGAATTTTAAGTACAGATGGCTGTGAGCCCCCAAGTCGGTCCTAGAAATGGAAGCTGGGTCCTCTACAAGAGCCACAAATGCTCTTAACTGTTGAGCCATCTCTCCAGCCTGTTAGCTACTGTCACCAATCAGTTTCTTGCTGACAGGTAGCCAAACTTAACCTTTTTGGGTACAGACTGACCCCAAGTCTCATAACAAGCTCACTCCAAGTTGACTGGCACCCCATTCCCCATCAGAATCCAGCTCAGCAAGATGGCGGCTCTGCACACCTCAGACAGGGCAGTGGGTGAGGTCCCCACCCCTTACTATCAGGACCTGTCAGAGATCTTTGTGAGTTTGGATCCCTCTTGTCTGACTTACCAACAGACGTGGGCTCAGTTTGTCCACCTAGGGTCACCTTGTCACCTTGCTGGCGGCACTAGATAATGTGTTTAGGGTAAATTTGAATCCTAACACTCAGATTTAACAGGCAATCAAAATTAATTTGGCTGTTTGGGAGTTTGAGTGAAAAGCTGTCAGACGAGGGAACTAAGGCATGAGATTTTCTTAAATGACAACCTCAAACATCCTCCGAGCTATATTTGAAAGGTGTTTTTCTGCCAAGGAATGAAGGCTTTAACTAAGAAACCAACTCCTTGGCTCTCTCAAATTGAATACTAACTGGTTAAGTGATAGGAGCAGAATTGGGGTGTTATTAATAATGGAACCCTGAAACAAAATAATTGCCTATTATTCCTCCTAAAATTCTTAGATGTATCTAATTAGAGAGTGTTCTAAGGGCATAAGGTAAAAATGTTTTAAAAATCTATTACCATCCACATTCAGAGCTCAGAGTGAAGAAGGATGCTGACAACCCACTGGAACCAAATCTGAATAATGAATTGGATATCGATGCTAATCCTGAATAATAACTAGTATTTATAACGGCCAATGTCAAGTTGTTTGGGAAAAAAAAACCAAACCAAAACAAAAAAAACCCTCATTACCCTTCTTGGCTGACTCTGTAGTGAGAATAACTGAGTCACTCTTGTCCACTTTATGTAATGGATTCCCACCTACAAATACACATGAACACCGCTGAAAAGATGGCTGGACAATGCTGACCTAAGTCCAGCCTAGACACAGAACAATCTGAAAACACTGGGATTGTTCAGGGCTGGAGTAAGTGGACAGCAGAGCTGGCAGTCTCTGGGTCTTAGTCAACAGTCGATATTTCCTGTGTTTGCCTGCCACCCTGTACCTTCCCCTCTCTCTCACCCATCCAGCTCCACTCAGTCTAGTCTATGACCAAGTTCCACAGATTCCCTCAGATTCCTGGGTTAGGTCATTAGCCAGTCTGAGCCTCTCTCTTGAGCCACACAGAGAGAGGAGACTGGTGGATGAAGGAACATATGAACCAGCATGGACAGCCCCAGCCCCAGCCCCAGCCCCAGCCCCAGCCCCAGCCCCAGCCCCAGTCCCAGCTACATTTACAACAAAGCAGTTCAGATCTTTTGTTTAGATATTACATGGGGTCTTCCCCCTTCCTGGCAAACTGATTCCTGAAGCCTCCAGCCAGCAGACAGATATCACCTAACACAGATGAGCAAGCCAGTGGGCATCAGAGTCATGCAAGGATTCCAGAACCCCTAGCCTGGAGAATCTGATGCATAAGACCAGGGAGGAACCCCTAGAGTTTACATTTCTAGAAAGTTCCAAGGACTACAGACACTAATCACTAGGACCATATGCTTGGAACCAATAATATTTGGTTCTTCAATCTAAATAAAGACTATTGGGTAACCCAGTTGGGTATGGGAATCTGGGTTTCACGTGCCTGGTCTTCCCAGCTTCATACCCACACACTTGAGGCTCTCCTCTCAGAACTAGCATGGGACAGCCTTTCTCCCACTCCCAGCCTCCACAGCACAGTGCTAAAATGGACTAAGAAGCTCCCATCTCCATCAGCCTAGGTGTCACTAGATGCTAGGGAAACTGCTTTGTTCTCCTTGGGATTTCCCCATACCTGAGACCAGAGATTCGCTAGATATCTACTGATTAAGATCAGAATAGTAGAAAGCAAAAAATGTGCCCAAGCCCACACTGGTGATTGGTGACACAGCCTGGTACAGAACTCTTGTCCCTTTCTCTGAGTTCAACCTGCAGAGGCCCCCAAGCATGATCTGTTCTCCATTGGTCCGCCACTTTCAGACCCTCAGGTTTTAGCAAAGACCCGAAGTCTTCTCTGAAGGATGCCCACCCACCTTTCCCATTTCCTATAGCACCCTTTCCTCAGGAAATATAAGCAGGGTTCCTCTCCTGGAACCTTTGTCTGCACCCATCTTCCTCCCTGTGTCCTCTCCTCGAATGTTCTAGGCCAGGCAACATCCGCTTCCACTTTAAAGCCAGGGTCCACCATTATCTTCTTATCTCTTACCGTGTGAATCTGAAATGATCTTGCAGGTCTGTGCTTCAGACACTGACACCAGCGTGTGCTGCTGTCCCCAAGCTTCCAGAACATTAGGCAGTGGACTGGTGAGCGTGGGTTACCCGGTGTGAGCGTGGGTTACCCGGTGTGAGCCTCCGAACATTAAGCCTTGGTTTCTGTCTTGCTCTCTGCTTCCTGCTGTTGTCATGGGTGGGTGGAGCGGTCCTCTTATGCCTTCCCTACTATGATGAATCCAAATCCCTCAAAACCATCAGCCCAAATAAAATTTTGTTACCTGAAGGCATTCATTCATTCAGGTAATATGCTAGGGCAA
This sequence comes from Montemys delectorum, assembly GCA_019843815.1. Taxonomy (NCBI): domain Eukaryota; kingdom Metazoa; phylum Chordata; class Mammalia; order Rodentia; family Muridae; genus Montemys; species Montemys delectorum. The sequence continues at coordinate 51,672 of JADRCD010222852.1, forward strand.
TATAAAACTAGCTAGTAGCCTCTCTTAGCCAAGGCAGAGTTGGTCCTTCCTTTTTTCTGGACATGTTTAGTCCTTTCCCAAAGATGTGCTATTTCTGGGCCTTTCTCATCATTGTTTAAAGGCTGAGTCTGCTCTGTTCCTATTCACCCTTCAGATAAAAGTTAATGCTGTTCATCTATAAAACCATCTACGGTGGTTTGTAAGAGAATGGCCCCCCC
>JADRCD010222853.1:5638-31971 GCA_019843815.1 Montemys delectorum
ATGAGGTCCCATTTGTCAATTCTTGATCTTAGAGCATAAGCTATTGGTATTCTGTTCAGGAAATTTCCCCCTGTGCCTATGTGCTTGAGGCTCTTCCCTACTTTCTTTTCTATTAGTTTCATGTATTAGTTTCTGGTTTTATGTGGAGGTCCTTGATCCATTTGGACTTGAGCTTTATACGAGGAGATAGGAATGGATCAATTTGCATTCTTCTACATCCTAACCGCCAGTTGAGCCAGAACCATTTGTTGAAAATGCTGTCTTTTTTCCACTGCATGGATTTAGCTCCTTTGTCAGAGATCAAGTGGCCATAGGTTTGTGGGTTCATTTCTGGGTCTTCAATTCTATTCCATTGATCTACCTGCCTGTTATTGTACCATTACCATGCAGTTTTTAATCACAATTTCTCTGTAGTACAGCTTAAGGTCCGGGATGGTGATTCCACCAGAGGTTCCTAAACTAAATGGAGAGACACTTAAAGCAATCCCACTAAAATCAGGGACTAGACAAGGCTGCCCACTCTCTCCCTACCTATTCAATATTGTCCTTGAAGTCCTAGCCAGAGCAATTAGACAACAAAAGGAGATCAAAGGGATATCAATTGGAAAGAAAGAAGTCAAATTATTGTTATTTGCTGATGATATGATAGTATACTTAAGTGACCCCAAAAATTCCACCACAGAGCTCCTAACTCTGATAAACAACTTCAGCAAAGTTGCTGGATATAAAATTAACTCAAGCAAATCAGTGCCCTTCCTCTACACAAAGGATAAACAGGCTGAGAAAGAAATTAGGGAAACAACACCCTTCACAATAGTCACAGATAATATAAAATACCTTGGTGTGACTCTAACTAAGCAAGTAAAAGATCTGTTTGACAAGAACTTCAAGTCTCTGAAGAAGGAAATTGAAGAAGATCTCAGAAGATGGAAAGATCTCCCATGCTCGTGGATTGGCAGGATTAATATAATAAAAATGGCCATCTTGCAGAAAGCAATCTACAGATTCAATGTAATCTCCATCAAAATTCCAACTCAATTCTTCACAGACTTAGAAAGAGCAATTTGCAAATTCATCTGGAATAACAAAAACCCCAGGATAGCCAAAACTATTCTCAACAATAAAGGAACCTCTGAGATTTTTCTTTTTAAAAGTTTCCTGCCAGCCTTTCTTATATCTGCCCTGAGCAGGTTTGGAAGTTTTCTTGAAAGTTCCAGTGTCACAGTGAGCACAGTTGTGGCTGTGCTGGGTACAAGGGCAGGTCTTCTCCCTGTTCTTTAAAACTACATCAAAATTTTTGGATGAATTTCTTTTTTCTTCTATTTCTTCTTTAAATTTTTGATTAAAATATAATCATATCATTTCCCCTTCAATCATCTCCCTTCAACCCTACCTCCCCCTACCCCACCTTGGGTCACTCCCATACTCAAATTCAAGGCCTCTTTTTAAAAATTCTACTTGTTAGATGTATATGTAGTGCATATATAAATGCAGCCCACTGGGCCCACTTAATACTGCTTGTGTGTGTATTTTTAGGGGTCAACATGCAGTTGGATAGCCTTTTAGGGGCTCATTCCTGGGGAAGAGAAATTTTCCTCTCTCGGCAGTCCTATCTCAGGACTTATAGTTCTTCCTGTGGGGGTAGGGCCCTATGTACCTTTGCCTATCTACATTGGCATGTCACCTGCTCTTGTTACCATTCTGTTCTTGTTTTAGCAGCCATATCATTAAGATTTAGTGGGTAGCTCCCCTGTCACATCTAGAAGACACAATCTTGCAGACACTTACCTTCTGGTTTTAAAATCTGATTTAGGCTTACAGGAGTGAGAGAAATTGATGGCAGTTAATAAAGGGAAGATGATTGGCAGGGTGGAGAGAATCTAGAAGAAATGGGCATTGTACTAATGAGTGGGAATGGACATGGGAGTCAGACAAGGGGAGCTGAAGTAAACATAAAGGAATGCAGTAGATATGAGACATTTACTATCAAGTCACTGTTTTCTCTGTTTAAGCTGATCATGAACATAAGCCCAAAATGGCTACAGAATATCCATTCTCAAAAGCACTAGAAATGCCGACCAGAGTGAAATGCTGTGTGCAGAGTTTCTCAGATTAATCAGCTAGTCTTTTGTGGCCTTGCACCTTGACATGTTTACTGTTATGCTATTGTCAAATACAGACTTTAAGAGTACTAGAACTTTGGGGGTTTGTTTGTTTGTTTGCTTGTTTTTTCAAAAATCTAGAAAGCCAGCTAATTTGGGAAATCTTCCTCTCTTAAACATCACCCATCCTGCCTGTTGTTTAACAAGTAGAATGCCCTGTGAGCTAGGCTTGCTTTTCAACTTGCAAGCTGTGTCTGAAATTCTGAGTGCCGTTTCTCCCAATCAGCTGCAAGCACACCCCATATCAGAAGGTAATGGTCTCTTTTGGAAGCTTGTCTGTGCAGTTTCTCACTAGCAGGGAAGGCTCTCTGTAGAAGCTAATATATTCCTTTTGTTAAGACTTGAAAGTTATAAGCCTTTCTCTGCTTCTTCCCAGCCAGGTCTCTAGACAAACTTTATAACTTTGCTGATTGCTCTGGACTCCACCTGATATTTGCTCTAAATGCACTGCGTCGTAATCCCAATAACTCCTGGAACAGTTCTAGTGCCCTGAGCCTGTTGAAGTACAGTGCCAGCAAAAAGTACAACATTTCTTGGGAACTGGGTAATGGTAAGTAAGGATGTCATTTCCTATGAATTGATAAAATAAAGGGGAAAGAAGTTGGCTTGGAATATAATCTCAGTCAGTGATTCTCTCCAGGGCCCTGGCCCAGAGAGCATTTGAGATGCTTGGCCACTGAGCTATCTGCTGTCTTAATTAGAGTTTTTCTTACTGCAATGAAACACCATTACCAGAGGAAACATGGGGAAGAAGGGATTTATTTGTCTTGCACATCCCAAGTCATACTCCACTGAGGGATGTCAAGTAGGGCAGGAACCTGGGAGCTGGAGCTGATGCAGAGGCCGTGGAGGGCTGCAGCTTACTGGCTTGCTCCTCATGGCCTGCTCAGCCTGCTTTCTTACAGAAGCCAGGTACCTCCAGCTCAGGAGTGGCCTCACCCACAGTGGGGCTGGGCCCCTCCCCATCAGTGACGAATAAAATTCCTTAAAGGTCTGCCTACAGCATGATCTTTTAGAGGCATTTTCTCAGTTGAGTTTTCCTCCTCTCAGATAATCTTGTGTCAAGTTGGCATAAAACTAGCCAACACAAATGTCAATATGGTATAAGACCAAAATAGTTAAGGACAGTATATTCAGTTAATTCACACCACATAGTTCTCTCTGGATACTTACTTCCAGATATCGTAGAAATGCCACACACACACACACACACACACACACACACACACAGAGAGAGAGAGAGAGAGAGAGAGAGAAAGAGAGAGGGGGAGGGAGACAGAGACAGAGAGAGGAAGACAGAGACAGAGACACAGAGACAGAGACAGACAGAGAGAGGGAGACAGAGACAGAGAGAACAGTGTGCTGATCAAGAACTAACAACTTGATCTTAAACCACATAAAATCTGAGCTTTATTGTGCAGTGCATAGTTTACAGGACTTTGGTCCTGAAAGATGATCCTTATAAAATAGCTCATTGGATCTTTGCCAGACAAATTCTTGGAGCACCACATGCACTGCACAGGTGCATTAGCTCATATTTATTGCATACTAGAATTTGAAGTTTTCTTAACAGAAAGGCAAAAAGAAAAAACAAATAAGAAGACATTTTATATATTTTAGCAGCATCAATGGAACCAAACTTTCGTCTTCTTCTTTCTTCTATTCTCTCTTCATTCCCAGAATAGAGGAAATTTAAAAAGAATTGTAGTTGAAAAGTAATAGAGACGTTCCTAAACCAGGGGATAAATATTTGAAGGATAAAGGGTAAGATGCCTTTGGTCTGGCTTTGCTATTTCTTTTTTAATATTATACTTCATAACTAAAATAAAAAAGTTAAACTAGTTACAGATAAGCTTAAAAAATCAACTCATAGGTGATAGATGGGAGTGCTTTTTCAGAGTTTTGAGATCTTGAAGTGTGAGGGTTTGTTCAGCTAAAATAACTTTTCATCCGGTATAACTGGAGAAGTTTAGTAGCAAGGCTGAGTGGGGAATGAGGAATATACATTTCTTTGCACGGTATTAAGAGATGTCCCTCCCATCTGTTCTTTCCTTACAACTGTCCAACACAGTGCAAAACTGGAGCAGAGGACACTCAGAATGTTATCACTTGGCCACAAAACGTGATTCCCACCATCATCCTTTTGAATGTTTCTTCAGAGCTTTCCAAGAGTGAAGGATCATTTGAAAGGAGGCGAAAGGCATGTTGGGATGGAAAACAGGCTGTATACAGGCTACAAAAGCATAGATCCCAAGTCACGGATTTAACATTTTAACAAGGCAGAAAGTGCAGGGTGGCGTGTAAGCACTCCGTAGGTCAGCTGGACTCTCTACTCTGGAAAGTTTTAGCGTGGCCTTTTCTGTTTCCTTCCTTTTTCTCTTTTGCATGTCCAGCTCCCCTCAACAAGCACATTATCATGAACAAACCAGTGTCTGAAAGCCAAAGTAGGCAATTATTTTTAATTCTCAGACCATTCAGGAACATTCCCACTTAGACACAAACCCTTCCAAGCAGGGCATGATTCTTTTCAGGCTGCCAGTAAAGTTGGCAGAGTGAACTGTACCGCTGCATATTAGGTATGATCCTTTTGGTACTCTTTGAAATTCTCATATATTTGTTTAGAATATTTTTATTGTTTGACAGTTTTACTCCCATTTCCCTGATTACTCACCTCAGTTTATCCACTAGGGGTTCAAGAAAATGTAATTTGGTATAGGACTGGGCACTTCCTTTATCAGAGCCTTATCTTGCAAGATATCAATACATTTTGTTCATACTTTTCTGTGTTATGTATGTGTTTCTTCCCTGTATGGTCACCATCCTGCCTGGATTTGTTTCTCTGGTTTTCTTTCCATTTCTTTTCTATGACTTCATCTTTTTGCAATGAATGACAAGGAGTCTGGCCAGTCCTCATCACCTATCCTTTTGCCTGTCCAGCTCCCCTTAACAAGCACATTATCATGAACAAACCAGTGTCTGAAAGCCAAAGTAGGCAATTATTCTGCTTTCTAGAGTGGCTGGATTTCAGGTGACTAAATCTTCTTTTTAACTTGTCCTTTGAAATAGAAGAACAATGAGTGTTATATCTCAGCAAATCAAGAGACAGCAAGTAAGAATGTTGAGGACTCAAAGGCCTAAGAAGCAAGACTTTCCTGATACAAGGAAATGATTTTATTCTGTGACATAGTTAAATATCCATAAATTGTAAACATTGTAATTGATAAATATTAGTAATTGTTATGCGTTATATTTGTATTAATCATTAGTGGGTTGAAAGTAAAGCATAATAGAGAATCCTGAAGCTGGGATGCAAACTGGGGAAATATTTAAGAATCTCAACTCAACTCTGCCCCATGGAAGTTGTGTTCTTTAGAAACTGTACTTAACAATAAAATTACCAGAAGATAATGCACTGCTTTTAATTGAATGACCACTATACTACATTTTGAGTTACAAATACATTGTAGAAATGCTTATTTCCATAGACTAGTAAAATCTACTGTAGTCAATTACTAAATCAGTGTCATGTATTTGTACCCACACTGTGCCCAAGTAGGGTTACCTGGTCTCTTCTGATTTTAGCTGTATAATTCAGTTCCTTAGAGTCTATTGAGTCATTTGATAAAACAAAAATTTTGCTGTTAGAAAACTTGGCCTTTATGATCATTATTTTACTAACTACCCAGATTTATTCATTTGTTTGCTAAACATGTACTTGGCTTTTAGTCCTGAATAACTGTAAAATAATATTTGTATATTTTACTATGTATATCTATATATATGATAGCTTTGCAAAACCCAAACACAAGCTGAAGCACAATTTTTAAGCATATTGCCAGTAACTTATGAGTATAAATCATAGCTTGGAGAAGAGTTTCAGAGGATATAGTTTGATGTTCAGAAAGGAGCAGTTAGGGAAACAGAAGGAAGAGGGAAAAACGAAAGCCTGTAGTTTCTACATGTGCCTGTTTTTCTCCTTTCCCACCTTTCAATCTGCATCTCAGTACCAACTTCTCCCTGTATCTTCCTCCCCTGTACATTCCCACACACATAGACACGATACTCACTCATTCTTATGTTTGCTATATATGTATTGAGCACATATGATGCAAAAGATTATGCAGATATGAGGTAGAAGTGAAAGAATGTCCTTGGGCTCCATGGTGGTTAATCTTGATTGGATGAAAAGTGCCTAAAAGATTAGGCACTTCTGTGTCTGCATTTTGAGAAATGGAAACTAAGCTGGGGAGGCCCTGCCTGAATGTCCTAGCTCACCCTGTAGAATGGGGACTGATAATGGAAGAAAAGTCAGGTGCTTTCCCAGCACTCACTTTTGCTACCACAGTCTTCTGCCTCATGCCAGGCCCAAAGTAAAAACAATTGGTCTGTTGTGTATTGAAACCATTAGTCAAAATCAACCCCTCTTCCCTTAAAATTGTTTCTCTTGGGTATTTGTCAGGATAGAAATTTCAGTACACACACACACACACACACACACACACACACGAACTCAGGCACACACACATGCACACACACATAGTCATGCACACTCACAAGCATATATACACATGCAAGGCTGGCACCAAGAAGTAAGATTGTTAATAAAAATTACTGACTGAAAATATGTCTCTGCAGTATTTATTAACTGGCTTTGGAGATGATTTGAGATATGCACTGGAAAAACGGTAGAATGATATAACCAGAGCCTGATGGGCCTTGAAAGTTGTTAAACTAACATATAATATGGATTAAATATATATTAATGCACAAAATTACTGATAAATTAAGTCATTTTATATATTTTAAAATGCTTTAGGACTGATACTGAATATTTCTAGACAAATGACTTCAATGACATATCAATGGCTTCTCTAATTCATAGAGAATTAGCATAGTGCATGACTATGTGTGTGTGCATGTGTGTGTGCCTGAGTTCGTGTGTGTGTGTGTGTGTGTGTGTGTGTGTGTTCATAAGCAAAACAAAACACAATGCAGCTTTTTGTGCTTATCATATTGAATATGTACCATCAGGTGAGAATTTACAAGACATGAGGCCAAATTCTGAATCTTTAAAAAGACTTTAAGCCGTGATTAAGTGGCATCCTAGAAAAAGGAGAACCATACAGAGAGAGTAAGTAGAAAAGACATTTTAAATATGGGAATGTGAACATGGAGCAGGCAGGGTGTCTAAGGTGTTAAATGAACTCACTGGGCTCCTATAACTATAGGTGCATAATCTTGCCCTTGCTCCTGTATAACACAAAGAGTATGCCATAATCAAAATTATAAACTTTGGTGCCAAAATAATGTATCAGTATTGGTTCACAATTATAACAATATATCAAACCTAGGGAAGACATCTATACTGTGAGAAACTGAGTGTGTGTTTGTATGTGTGCACTCCTGTGGACATACGGTGTGTGTCCCTGTGGTAAGGAGCACTAATTATTCAGGTCTCTGTACTGTATGAGCAGCTCTCTATAACACGATTTTGAATCCTGTTGGAAACAAGCACCTATGGAAGATGGCTTAATTTTAAGGGTTAGTGTCACCACGTGTTAACAACACTAGAAACAGTTGAAAGAATATTGTCAAGCAAGAACTGACAGAGACACATCTGAAAGAAGACATACCAATGGCCAATGAGCACAAGGAAGCATGTTTATCATCAGTAGCCACTGTACAAGAGTAAAGCAGCGTCTCATCTCACCCGTCAGTGTGCTAGCAGGAGGGTTTTCTCACGCAGCCCTTACTAGACTAAGAAAGGTTCTAGTCAGAGTTTACTGGGAGGATTTATCATTTGCTAGATGCTGTCTTGTGTTTGCATGTATTGATGTTGTACTTGTGTTGTCTAATCCATCACAACAATAGTTTATATTTGTTGGGCGGATATGAAATCAACCTTGCATTCCTGGCATGAGGCCCACTTGGTCAGTGGTTGGCTTTTTTGTATATATAAGTGTTGAAATTGGTTTGTATATATTTTGTGGAGAATCTTTGCATCTATGTTTATGAGGAATATTCATCTGTAGTTTTCTCTTAATGTCTTCATGTACTGTTGGCAACAGAAATATTGGCCTCATAAGTGAATTGTGAAGCATGCTGCCTTCCTCCATCTTCTGGAATACATGTGGAGAATTGGTATTTCTTTCAATTCTTAATAGATCTAGGCTTCTTTGAGAAAAGGTTGGGTTTTGTTTTAATTCCTAGTTCAATATGTCTTTTCTTTCTATATGTTTATTTAGAATTTCTCCTTTCTGAGTCTGGTACTTTATTTATTTTGTGAAACAGAGTCTCTCTGTAACAGGCTAGCCTCAAGTTGTCTTAGCTAGCCTTGAACTCATAATTCTCCTTCCTCAGCCTTCTAAATGCTAGGGTTACAGGCATGAGCTACCAGACTAAGCTAAGTCAATTTTAATACTATATGTCTTTCTTGATATAGTTTTTTTAATCAACTTGTTGTCTAAACCATTTCCCTAAAGTTATTCTTAGTATTCCTTTGCCAGTTTAGCAGTTTGACTTCCGTTATGGTCTTTCATTATTAATTCCATTATTCAATGACATTTTTTGTTTTCTTCCTTAGTCAATCTACTAAAGGAGTGTTAGTCAACTTTTTCATTCATTGATTTTTCTCATTTTAATCACTTCTTTTTTTTTAGAGATTATGCTAGAACTACATTGTTTGCCCCTTCCCTTCGCATCCTCCAAGACCTCTCATATATACCTCTTTTTGCTCTCTTTCATATTCATGGCCTCTTTTTGATTAATTATATTGTATGTATATATGTATACTTATGTACATATATATTCCTAAGCACAACCTTCTTGGTCTGTATAGTATTACTTTAAGCATGTCTTCAGGGATGAGCATGTTCTCCTTTTGTTTAGGGCTGCAGCCTCCTGGCTCTCCCTGTGTACTTCAGCATGTTTAGATCAGGGTTAGTTAGCCGTGCTGCTGAGACTTGGTGTGCGTGTGTCAGTGGAAGAGCTGGAGCAGATTAGATGCTGTCCTCTGTTCCTATCCATCTTCCCTCCTCGAGGCAAAGTACTCAGTGAACCAGAGCCTTTTGTTTCTGCTAGGCTGCATGATGAGCAATCTCTCGGATCTGTTTGCCTTCACTCAGTGATACTGGGCACAGGCACGCACAGTTTATATGTATGCTCAGTCATGGCTTATTACGTAGGTGGTAAGGATTTAAACTCATCTTCTTGGGTGCTAAGTGTTCTTATTCACTTGGGCATCTTCCTGGTCCTGTCTTTGTTTCTCTTTTTCTACAATTTTATAAAATTTACACAAATATTTTGAGCCTTTTTTTAAATTCTCCTTCAGCTCCTCCCAGATCATTGCTAACCATTCAACTTCATGTTCTATTTCCTCTTTCTCTCCAAAACTCCACAAACACAAATACATAATAAAAGTAAAGGGGAAAAAAACCCAAATTAAAGAGAAACCAACAGCCCAAACCAAACCAAATCCCGGAGTGTGTTCCATGTAAGCCAACTACAGGAGTCAGCTCCTGGCCATAGCTCGCCCTCAAGTGTGCTTGATAAACTCAGTGACACTCCCTTTGCCAGCAGGTTTCAGGTGCTGAGAGTGCCTTGGTTATTGATGGCACCCCACATCCCCTTCCTCCTGTCCGTGCTTGAACTCTATCTGGCTTGACCTCGTGCAGGCTGTGCATGCTGCCCCAGTCTGTGTGAATTCACGTGTGCATCACTTCAGCTGTGTCTGGAAGGCACTCCTTCCTTGGAATCATCACTGTGTCTGGCTCTTACAGTCCTTCTGCCTCCTCTTCATCTACATCCCAGAGTCTGAGTCTCGTGGTGAGGAGAGTCACGGAGATGAAGTGTTAACAGGTCTCTCACCTTCTGCATTATGCAGCTGCTGGTCTGTGTTAATTCCTGTCTACTGCAAAAGAAGCTTCTCTGGTGTGGTTTGAGTAAGGCGCTGATCCATGGGTATCGCAGGATATCACCAAGAGTCATTTTACTGCTCTGTCCCTTTAGCACAGTAATAAGTTAGCTATATATACTGTATTCACAACAGTAGGCTTCCCCTAGGCCCAGGACTAACTTGTTCTTGGCCACATTTGCAGTGGACCTTATTCCATGAGATGGAACCCATTCCTTTTTTCATTTCTTAGGGAAAAATTTTAGGCTATGGATTTAAGATCATTTCCATTTCTAATATAGGAGTCTCGGGCTAAAATTTTTCCCTAAGCATTGCTTATGCAGTATCCTATATAATCTTTTTTGTTTTGTTTTGTTTTTGTTTTTGTTTTTGTTTTTGTTTTTGTTTTCGAGATAGGGTTTCTCTGTATATCCCTGGCTATCCTGGAACTCACTCTGTAGACCAAGCTGGCCTTGAACTAAAAATTCTGCCTGTCTCTGCCTCCCAAGTGCTGGAATTAAAGGTATGCACCACCACTGCCTGGCCTATATATTTTTTTGTTTTCATTTTACTCTTTTCTAAATATCTTTTATTTCATTGTCATCTCTTCATTGGCCTATGCACTTTTCATTTTTATAGTTCCTTAATATTTGTGGATTTTTATATTTCAACTATTTAATTAAAGTATAATCCTGTTGATCAGGAAATATACATTATATTATTTAAATTATGTTTAAATTATGAGATTTATGTAGGCCTTAACATTTTCTATTTAGAAGGTTGTTCTGTGTGCCCTGGAAAACAAAATATATCCTGCTACTGATAGGTGGAGTGTTGTGTCAATCAGACAGGCCAATGTTACTTGTATCTTCTACCCAGCTTCTTGAATTATGTGTCATGACCTGATGTGGGGTTGTGTAACTGAATGTGGGGTTGAGAAAAATTTACCAATGGAAAAGTTTCCAAATGTGCAATGATTAGAAATTAATTCAAAATTATCCCAGTCTCACCATAATATACTCAGACTACAGATGCTTTAAGAGGAGACATCTTAGGCTTATAACCCATTATTTCAGGGAAGTCGAGCAGGGGCATGAATGAGCTATCCTTCAAGAACAGAGAGAATGAGTGCAGGCTACCACCTTTCTCACTTTCTCCACTCTGACATAGACCAGGACTCAACCCATAGAACTGCTGCTACTGCAGTGGGTTGGATCATCCCACGTCAATTGACACTATCAAGACAACCCCTAACAAACATGCCCACAGGCCTAGGTTGATGCTAGATAGTCTCAAATTGACAATTTAAAACCAGCATTTCAAAAATCAAATGTGCAAAATCCAGGGTGTTTCTGGGAACACTCGCCTGTGTTGTGTCACGTGACTTAGTTCTGAACACATGCTGCACATTCTTTGTGCTGTACTTGCCTTTCGGCTAAGCAACCTGAACGCTGCCTGTCACACCTGAGCTTAGATGAGAATTGTGTATATTGTAAATTTCCTCTGAAATGCAACGTTTTCAGCTCTCACAGAAAACACCGATATAATAATTATGGAAAATAAAGACTTCTAATATTTTTGTGACATCATTCTTCAGATTGTAAGTATCAAATAAATATTATCCCCAGATTGAATTTTGTTAAAAACTGGTATTTGAGTTGCTGACTTGTGCTTTAATGCTAAAAATTACTAAGTTAATATTGGACTGGGACTAGGATAGAATTTTCAATAATTTTCTGAAATGGCCTAAAACATACTTCTGAAATTTTGTACTTTTATTTATACAAAGAAGTGTTCTAATATTGATGATTACAACCAAAGTATCAGTAAAGTCTGAAAACATTGAAGATACTTATACTCTTCAGGATCAAACATGCACCCAAGATTTTAAATTTATTTGTTTGTTTGTATGTATGTTTATGTGTGTGGGTGCTCTACCAGCATGTATGTCAATGTACCATGTAAGTATAATGCCCATGGAGACAGAGAGGGTATCATAACAACCCTGTGGTTCTGGGCTTGAACCCTGATCCTCTTTGCTCTTAACCTCTGAGCCATCTCTCCAGCCCACAAGGTTTAATTCTTTATGAAAATGAAAATATCCATATATCTGTTTAGTATGTAATTTACTTTTATCTTTAATAACTGGTAAACCTTTTGTGTACCAAAGTATTAAAGTTATCTTTCTTAAAAAAGATGTATTTATTTTATGTGTGTGAGTATTTACTAGCATATATATGTGCAAAGAGGCCGGAAGAGGGCATGAGATATCCTGCAACTGTTAAAGGTAGATGTCAACTGCTATGTGGGTATTAGGGACCAAATTCAAATCCTGTCTGCAAGAGCAGATAACCAGTGCTCTTAATTAACCAGATAACCAGTCCCTAAAGTTAACCTCTTTATTATTATCAGCAACTGATTGTATACACACACACACACACACACACACACACACACATGTGTGTGTATATATATACATACATATACATGAAGTCACATAAACCTTGTGATGCGTTGACTCATCACCATCCATTTCAAGCAGTCCTGAACTCTAGACTAACACAGTGTAGTATCTCATAGACTTTTGCATACTCAGTTATATTCTTTTTGTTTTTCTCCATGTGATAAGTCATTTCAGAGTTCCCATATGGTTTCTTATGGTTTTTTTTTAATTATCTCCTAATTCAACAAGTCAGTAACACATTTACCATTAATTCTTTTATTCTTTTTAGCTCTCTGAACATACTTATAATTTTGAAGTTCTTAGGTGCCAAATACTCTAATGTTTAAGACTTCAAAGGGACGGTTTATATTGACTGCTCTTTTCCTGTCTCGAATATGGTAACACTTTCCAATTTCCCTTTCATAGCTCATGATTTTCGGTGCCATGTTAGAGGAACACAGAATTCTTAGTTGTCCATCCCAGAAGCTGAGTTTATTTCTTGTTTGGCTTTTTAGTTACCAGGATTAATGCTCTAGTCTATCACTCTGAAATCAAGTAGTTACTGACATTTCCAATTAAAATAGTCAATCCTTGGGAGCTGAAGAGATGACTCAGTAATTAAATGTACTGTCTGTTCTTCCAGAGAACCCAAGTTCAACTCCTAGCACCCACAGTGTGGTTCATAACCATGTGTAACGCCACTTCCAAGGGTGTCTGACACTCTCTTCTGGCCTCTGAGGGCAGTGTGTGCACATAGTACATAGACATACAGGCAGCAAAGCACCAACACATATTAAATATTTTTAAATTAATCCTTCAGAGATATTTTAAGGTCAATTACCTTGGGGTTTCCTTCACGTTGATATAACTTAATGATAAGCCAATAACAGATCAGATTGTGCTTCTTAAATTGACAGTAAGACCAGGCCAGTAGATATGCTGATGGTGGAACACAATAAATACTTGGGTAGTACCATGCCTTCTTGGTCTTCCCTATGAGAACACTAGGGTTCATATTCATGTGCGAGTATATAGACAACTAAAGGTCTCCAAAGTTACTTCTAAATATATGCAAGATTAAAGGGTATATAAGGGAGATTATTTTCACCGGGACTGTCTTCTTTCCCCCATATTTTTCTTAAAATTTCATGTGAGCCTAATGCTCTATGTCCTGTCCCTACTAGTCACAGCTTCAAACTGTCTGAGATAATGGCTTGGGGGTCTCAGGTGGCTTCCTCTAACTCTAAAGAGCTGTTGCTTTTTATACCAGGGCTTTTCACATCCTTCCAGTATAAACCTAAGCAAAGCAGTTTTGCTCAAAATTATTTCTCTCAGCTACTTTGGTACCAATGGACATCAAGGATGTTTCTCTTAATTTTCTGCACAATGATCATTTATGAAGATAGCCCTTCTTACCCTTTGTATTAGTTTCCTAGGCTTTGCAATAACAAATTACTGTGGCTTAAAATAAAAGACAAAAAGATTCTCTTACTGTTTATGAAGCCAGAAATCTGAAATCAAAACATCAATGTGGTTGGTTTCTGCTGGGAGCTCTGAAGGAAGATCTATCCCATTCCTCTCAGCTCCTGGGGACTGCCAGAGTTCCTTAGCAGGTAGCCTCTCTCTGGGCCTTGTGTTTATCACCACATAGCATATTTCCCTGTGTCTGTGGATCTGAAGGCCCTTTTCCTTTGTGTTACAAGCACAGCAGTTGTTGGGAGACTGTATTATGCAAAGTATACTATTCATTACAAAGTGTCATTTGAAGATAAATATGGTCTCTTGTGAATCAGGTGATGTTTTATGGAGATAGATTTGGAAAAGAATGGGTCAGCAAGTTGGCATTACTAACTTGACTGTTTCTGTGTTCCTTAAGGTAACTTCTATCCTCCTTTTGTTACTTTATTTGCTAGTAAGAAAAGGGCTGGCAGAACCTTGCTCCTCTCCATTCTAACTTATATGTCTGTTTTTAATCTAGAGCCAAATAACTATCGGAGCATCCATGGCCGGGCAGTAAATGGTAGTCAGTTGGGAAAGGATTACATCCAGCTGAAGAGCCTGCTACAACCCATCCGGATTTACTCCAGAGCCAGCCTGTATGGCCCCAATATTGGACGGCCCAGGAAGAACGTCATTGCTCTCCTTGATGGGTAGGCCAGATTCCTTAGCTGTCTTACTCATTGCTCATGAAATATAATGGAATGAAGTATTTGTGTTTATTCTGGTTATTTTCAGGATTAAGAAGATAGGAAAGTCCCTGGGAGCTCTGAGAGTACTAGTTAATTCATATTGTTGTTCCTCCTAAGGGGCTGCAAACCCTTCAGCTCCTTCGGTTCTTTCTCTAGCTCCTTCATTGGGGAACCTGTACTCAGTCCAATGGATGGCTGTGAGCCTCTACTTCTGTATTAGTCGGGTACTGTCAGAGCCTCTCAGGAGACAGCTTTCTTAGGCTCCTGTCATCCAGCACTTGCTGACATCCACAATAGTGTCTAGATTTGATGATTGAATATGGGAAGAATTCCCAGGTGGAGCAGTCTCTGAATTGCCCTTCCTTTAGTCTCTGCTCAATAGTTAGCCTCTACAACTCCTTCCATGGGTATTTTGTTCCCCCTTTTAAGAAGGAATGAAGTATCCACACTTTGGTCTTCCTTCTTCTTGAGTTTCTTGTGGTTTGTGAATGTACTTTGTGTATTCTGATCTTCTGGGCTAATATCCACTTATCAGAGAATGCATACCATGTGTGTTCTTTTGTGATTGGGTTACCTCACTCAGGATGATATTCTCTAGATACATCCATCTCCCTAAGAATTTCATAAATTCATTGTTTTTAATAGCTGAGTAGTACTCCATCGTGTAGCTGTGCCACATTTTTTTGTATCCATTCCTCTGTTGAGGGACATCTGGGTTGTTTCCAGCTTCTGGCTATTATAAATAAGGCTGCTATGAACATGGTGGAGCATGTGTCCTTATTACATGTTGGAGCATCTTCTGAGTATATGCCCAGGAGTGGTATAGCTGGATCCTCTGGTAGTACTATGCCCAATTTCTGGAGGAACTGCCAAACTGATTTCCAGAGTGGTTGTACCAGCTTGCAATTCCACCAGCAATGAAGGAGTGTTCCTCTCTCTCCACAACCTTACCAGCATCTGCTGTCACCTGAGTTTTTATCCTAGCCATTCTGACTGGTGTGAGGTGGGACTCATGGCTCCAGCAGCATATGTATAGCAGAGGATGGCCAAGCTGGTCATCAATGGGAGGAGAGAACCTAGGCCCTGTGAAGGTTCTATGCCCCAGTGTAGGAGAATGCCAGGACCAGTAAGCAGGAAGGGGTGGGATGATGAGCAGGGGGAGGGGGAGGGAACAGGAGATTGTTTTAGTTTTGGGGGGTTTTTAAATTTTTTTTCTTATTTTATTTTTTGGAGGGAGGGGAACCTGGGAAAGGAGATATTGTAAATAAGAAAACATCTAATAAAAAAATAAATAAATAAATTTTAAAAAAAGAAGATAGGAAAGGGAAAAATGTATTTTCGAAAACAATTTTTAAAAAGAAGGAGAAAGGAAAGGCTTTCTTGTTGCAATTTACTTCTAAACAGGAATTCTGTAACAAACAATAGAACTCATTGAGGGCTTCTAGAGTTGGGAGAAAGGGGAGGCATATCTTAGACTCTGAGTTACTTGAACAGGATTCGTTATTTGTAAAAGTATCATTTAGTATAGGATTTTATTGAATCGTTTTATATTTTGAAAAGGTTGAAAAACATTCCAAATATTTACAAGTTAAAGGAGAACTGAACTAATGCTTCAGTAGCAGACATTCTGCAGAATTATTATCACTTGCTTAATTTTGACTGATCTAACAAACATCTTTTGGGCATTGGTGTAAAGCATGTTAGGTGTTTTCTAACTTGGCTTTGGCAGTGGGCCAGCCTCAAGCTGAATAATGGATATGTGCACACAGATTGGGTCTAGCTACACAGAGTTGGAAGGCATGTTTGCAATAAATAAAATAATTATAATTAAAGAGAGCCACAGTAGAGCGAGGAAGGCGTGTGTGTGTGTGTGTGTGTGTGTGTGTGTGTGTGTGTGTGTTAAATCAAGGCTCAATGTCAAAATTTAACTAAAGCAAGAATAAGAACAATGAGGTTGGGAGATTCCTATATTATGTGTAGCATTTACTCAGAGTGCAGAATAGGAAGAGCCATCCCTACAGTTCAGTTTGAATGAGATAGCTTCCAATTAAGTGTATAGATCAAGCAACTACATAAATGTCACGCAAGCATAAACAGAAGTGAAAAAAAATGGTGTCTCCTGAATGGCTATGTGTCTCGATGGCTCATGGGACTCATTTCTTTTCTAATCACTTCCTCTTCGTTTGAGCTTGTGAACACAGCAGGCCTTACTGAATCCCTGGGGAGGCACAGGGATTTATATGGTGACAGCACCAGCAAGGCAGAGTTCACCATTAGCTGTTTTCTCTATACACCACGGAATTTTTATGTGAACTGCCTTTCTTAACCTGCTCTTCTTTCCCTTTTGTCCTTTCTTGCTCAGTAGCACTTTGCTTCCTTTCTGTTGAAAATGCCATGGCCTTTGTCCCTTCTCATCACTAGGGGCTTCCTTCCGCAGACTCTCACTGAACTTTGACATTGCTCTCTGCATGTGTATGGTGAGGAGTAGGACTTCATTTTTCCTGTTATATGCAGTGTATAAAGACCTATCATAGTGACCTTAATCATATTTCGAATTATTAAGAAAACTCAATCATGTATCCTTTAAGTATATATCGTTATTATCTTAAAGTATTCTTTTTCCTTAATGATTTGATTAATGTGTTCCCATATAACACACATGTCATGGGATTGTATCAATCATTTATTCATTCTAAAGATATTTCTTCAGCAACAACTAAGTTCTGAGTAATATGGTAGGAACTAAGAATAATAATAAACAAAACAGATACATTCCTTGCCCTTGTGGGGTATTCACTAAGTTAGGAGAGGCACACATTCATCAGAAGCATAACAGCAGGACAGTGTGAAGAAGCCCTACACGGTTCTATTAATGACCGTAAGGGCTGTGGCTTAACTGAATTAGAGAGATCATGGAAACGCTCTCTTAAAATGTGTAATATAAGGAATGATGCGTGACTCCACAACATGAGAAGTAAACAGTATCGTGGTTTCTCTTGTTTATATAGTTTTAGAATAATAAAAAAAAATGTACAAGGACCCTGTAGATGAAGAGTGTCTAGGCTGGCTGCAATGTCAGAGTAGGAAGGGAGAGGAGTGTTCTGTCAGGCTCTGCAGGCACAAGGAAGGACTTGCTGTTCTTTCTAATTGCATGCAGAATGACAGAGGATGTTTAAGCTGGAGATGAGAATTACTTATGGTATGAAAAGGAGGTTGTATGTACTCTGGCAAAGAGATTAGAATGAAAACAGAACACTCCATGAGAAGATGGCTGCAGTGATACAGAGCGCATCAATGGGGCCCTGAAGTGAGTGGTGGCTGTTGGCAGTCAACTCTGTAAAAAGTGGGAGTTTGCTGGGAATGCATACAAGGATGTGGTACAGATAAGTGGTTAAGTGGGCAGTGTCATTCCTGAAAAGAGAAGACAGGAATCCTTCTAACTAGCCCTGGAAATAGAACAGCGACTTTTATTTCCAACCTCTGAAACTAAATATAGATGTCAAAAGTATCATTTCATAGATGTAACAAGATCAAGTTCTCTGCGAGGTGCTAGAGATATTTATTCATTTTGGATGCTAGAGATACTCGTTCATTTGGGAAGGTTCTAGCACAAAAATGAGATTTAAAACCATAATAATAGAGGAGATAAGTTAGCATACAAAAAGAAAAGACAGAGTTTAGGTAATAGCCTGAGGAACCTGTGTATCTAGAGAAGAAAACTGGTAAGGGAGGAAAGAAGGCATCACATGAAGAAAATAGACTTTAAATAAAGAGAGGCGGTCAACTAATGGGATTATAGGAGAGTATCCTCTGGGTTTAGCAGCATATAGATGTTTGTGACCTTAAGAGAGCTCAGGGTCGTGAAAGCTCAAGGGGCCTGCAGGGTGCAGGGTGGAGAGTAAGAGGCAGCAGGCAGTGGTGCGGGTAAGATACTTAGAGCGACCTTTACTGCCAACAAAGCCAAAGGCAGCTGAAGGCAGTGTGTCATCAAGGACAATGACTCGTTCCTTCCTTTAATGCAAAATAGAGTAAAGATAGGTTTGTAGGTTAAGGTATACCCGGAGAGGAGAGAAGGGGGATGTAGTCAAATGAAGACATCCTTTAAGGTTAGAAGAAATGGAAACCTGAAGGATTGTCCTGTAGAGAACAATTCTCCCATGGTAATAAAAGATAAGAAACGTTTTTCTGCATTGAAAGATTTAAAAAACTATATTTATGAGGAAAATCTGCTACCAGTTAGTGAAATTAAGGTGCTGGGTTTGTATCCATGATGCAGACACTAGTGCTTTTAAGTTGGTGTGCTGGGAATGAGTTGAGAAGCAACACAGTGGTGAAAGAGAAGGGCGTGTGCTGCTGTCTATCTAAATATGAAACGTCCCCTCACGTGCTCAGGTGTGAAAGGCTTGCCTCCCAGATAGTAGCCCTGTCTTAGCAAGTGCTGGAGCCATGAAGAGATGAGGTCTAGCTAGAGGAGTTAGGTCATGGGACAATGGAGGTGGCCGTCCTTAAGAGATATAGCTTGCCCTGGCCCTTTGCTCTTTCTCTGCTTCCCAGCCAGATATAAGGATATCTGTTTTATATCAGGATATAAGCAATGGAGTCAACTAACCTTGGACTGAAACCAGGAGCCCAAGTAAATCCTTATTCCTTTAATCTATTTCTCTCAGGTATTTGTCACAGCAATAGAAAATCTGACTGACAAAGCATGCGTCTGGAGGTTTGTAGTGGCAAAGGGGTAGATTATACTTTCTCCATATATACACATGAAATCTAAGCAAAAAAGATAGATGAAGTATTTTAGCGCAAGGAAAGATATCGATGAACATTTATGTTTTCGTTTATGTGCCAAATGAGGATTTACTTTTCTTAATAAATATGTATGAAATAAAAGGTGAAATAAAAGTAAAAAGAAACATCCAGAAACTTAACCAAAGAGCAGAATGGTAAGCACTGTAAAATTACCAGCTTCTAGCTCTTCCCAACTCTCGTGGCTGCACAGGCACACTGTTAATAGATGTGGTCATGGTAGAGGCATCGTTTTGAGCAGTGCATTTTTATTCATTGCTTCATATGGCCTTTATTTCTGCATAATTCACATAATTGTCATTCTTAGTAAGAAATAAAATATTCCACTGCATTAATGTACCAAGTCTACCTAAGGATTCTCCCGCTATTGGATATTTGGCCAGGTTCCAGTTTTTGCTTGTAATGTAGTACAACTATAAATATCTTTATACAAATAGATTTTTAAATTTTTCTTTTAAATCATATCCTTGGGCTATATCCAAAAGTTGAGTCGCTGGGTAAAAAAATTGTATATTAATTTTTATGGCTTTATATTTGCTGCCAATTTTTTTTTCAGAATGATTTCACTAGGTGAAAGGGAGTGGTGTATTACTATATCATTTCTAAATATCAACAACAGTGAGCATTGGCAATATTATCAGTTGACTTTGTTTAAATTAATGTAGGATTATGTTGCATACTTGTTTACATTTGAATTTTGTTAACTTCAAAAACAGCTGAATAGTCTCCAACTTTCATTGTTTTGTTTCTTATTTTTCTTCTTTCTTTCTCTATTTATTTATGTTCATGTATGGGGGAAAATGTATGCTGGAAGGGTGAGCTGTGCCCAACAGTGAATGAGCATATGTAGGCCAGAGGCCAACATCTGGTCTCTTCTTTTTGTGCTCTCCTCCTTGATTGGATTTGTTTGGTTGCTTGCTTGCTTGTTTGGGGTTTTGTTTTGTTATGTTGAGACAAGGTCACAGTGAAAATGGTGGCTACCATTTCTGCTGGAGTAACTGGCCTGGGAAAATCTAGAATCTGCCTGTCTCTGCTCCTTATACACAGCACTAGTATTTGAGATATGTGCCATGATGCCCAGATTTTATGTACATATGCAGTCCAAACCTGGAACCTCTACTTGTACAGTAAGTACTTTACCAATGCTCAGTATCCAAAGCCCTGCCTTTAGTTCTCTTATCCCAAATTTGATTAATAATTCAGTGACCATTTGTCTGCATTCAAGGCTATTTTGTGTGTGTGTGTGTGTGTGTGTGTGTGTGTGTGTGTGTGTATTACAAAATAACTAATACCTGAAAAGAGTAGATAAAAAGAAAGAATCATAGGACAGAAATCAATGAGATAGGAACAAACAGCACAACACTCAATAAAATTAAGAGTTGGTTCTTTGAGAAAATCAACAAGATTAAAAACATTTAGTCAAATCTACCAAGACACAGAGAGAAGGTCCAAATTAATAAAATTAAAGATGAAAAGAAAGAAATTATAACAGTATAGTGGTTTGAATATGCTTCACCCATGAGAAGTGACACTGTTAGGAGATGTCAACTAGGTGTGGTCTTGTTGGAGGAAGTGTGTCACTGTTGGGGTGGGCTCTGAGATCCTATGCTCAAGATCCACCCAGTGCAGAGGAGGCAGTCTCCTGCTGCCTATGGATCAAGATATAGGACACTCAGCTCCTCCTCCAGCATTGTGTCTTCCTGCATACTGCCATGCTTCATGCCATGATGATAATGGACTGAACCTCTGAAGCTTGTAAGCCAGCCCCAATTAAAAGTTGTTCTTTATAACAGTTTCCTTGGTCTTGGTGTCTCTTCACAGCAGTGAAACCTTAACTAAGACCAATAGATACCAAGAAAATTCAGAGACTCAAAAGGACATACTTTAAAATATGGGAAACATAAAAGAAATAGATTTCTTGATATGTATGACCTGCCAAAGTTAACAATAAACAGTTTAAACAGACTCATAATCCCTGGTGAAATAGAAGTAAAGTCTTCCAACCAAAATAAGCTCATGGCCAGATGTATTCAATAATAATTCTACCACCAGATCTTAAAGAAGAAATAATGCCAGTACTCTTCAAATTACTCCACAAATAGAAACTGAAGAAATATTTCCTAACTCTTTTACAAGGCCAATATTACAATGATACCAAAACTACTCAAAATCCTATCAACAAAAAAGAAAATTAAAGACCAATATCCCTTATGAACATAGATGTAAAAATTCTCAAGTACTTGAAAACTGAATTCGAGAATGCATAAAGATTACTGTCCACGACCAAGTTGGCTTAATTTCAGAGACTCAGAGATGGTTCAACATACATAAATAAAGGTAACACACAATATAAACAGAATGGAAAAAAAGAGATCATCTTATTATGTCTTAGACAAAGGCCAACATCACTACATGACAAAAGTCTATGGATGAATAGGGATGCAAAGAAAATTCCTCAATATAGTAAAGGCAATCTTCAGAAATCCCATGGCTAATATCACTCTAAATAGAGGGCAACACAAAGCATTTTCACTAAAATCAGGAACAAGATAAGGATGCCTACTCTTCCACACCTATTTAATACAGTTCTTGAAGTCTTAGCTAGAACAATAAGACAACTGTAGGTAGTCGAGGGGATATAGATTTGGAAATGATTAAATAAAAACATCCATTTTTTAAGATGGTATGATATATATATATATATATATGTGTGTGTGTGTGTGTGTGTGTGTGTGTGTGTGTATGTATGTATGTAAAAATACCTACAGACTCCACCAGGAAACTCCAACAGCCAATAAAGACTCTTTCAGCAAAGTAACAAAGTACAAAATCAGCATATAAAAATCAGTGGCCTCTCTGTAGTAAAATGACAAACTCAGAAAGAAATCAGGGAAACAGTACCTATTACAATAGCCTCCAAACTGTGTTAGGATAACTCTAACCAAGCAAATGAAGAGCCTGTATAATAAAAGCTTGAAGACATTAAAGAAAGAAACTAAAAAAGATACCAGAATATACAAAGATCTCTCATGTTTATAGTTGGTAGGATAAATATTGTGAAGTCACCAAAAGCAATCTACAGTCTCAATGTGAATCAAAATTCCAATACAATTTTTCATGGAAGTTGAATAATAATATTGATAAAAGCATTTAATATTACAAAATGTTAAAATAATATTAAACTTCATATGAAAACACAAAAATCCAAGATTGCTATAGCAATACTTTATAATAAAAGAATTGCTTGGGCCCTCACCAGCCATGTTTCAAGTGGGACTACAAGGTTATAGTAATAGAAACAAAGATGGTATGAAGAAAGACATGTTGATCAATTGAATCGAATTGAAGACCCAGACACAAGTGCACACACCACAGACACCTGAGTTTTAAGGTGGAGGCTGTTGTAGTCTCAACTTTTCCTTGGACACAGACTCAGGTTGCCAGTGAACACATTTCTTTTGAACTTCTTTGTATCATTTACATCCATCTTCATTTATGTTTATTTTAGACCTTGTCGTTTTTCTTTTTAATAATCTCTCTGTAGCTGTTCTCAGACTCTAATAATTTCACCATGTAGATTTCTGAGTCATTTTTAAGTGTGACATCTAGTCAATTCAATTTTGCTTGAAGTCTTAGGTTTTTCAGATACACTGACTCCTGGCCTTTCACGTCTCTGTCTTCCTAACTTCCAATTTAGTAAACAACTGGCTCCATTATACAAACTTCCATCAAGTATGCCAAAGTAGTATACATTTGGGAAAATGACATAGTGTTTTACTGTGTGTCCTTTTGTCTGGTGTAGTCGTTTAGAAGACCATGTCATCCCCAGATCTTCCCCTACATATTTTGGTGATCTCCTCTGACTTTGCATGACATTTTACTTTTCTGCTCTAGCATTTTCCAAATTAATGATAATGCGCTTGTTTATATATTTTTCTCCCACAATAGACCATGAACTATAATCTAGATTTTGCTGCTTTATATCCTTATAACCTAGAAATACAGTATGCTTATTTAATGTTTATTGAAAAGAATAATATCTGTCTATAAAGCAAATAACTCCATATATGATGTAAAAAATAGTATATGTGAATTATAATTTTGAAGCCATATAGTTAGGATGTCATCTGAATTAGTTATGTTGATTTTATAAATAATAATAGCTTTAATGTTGTAGATACACACCAGCTTTTAAAAACAGGAGTATCTAGGATTGCTTCCCAGTTAGGATATGAAGTAAATGAGGGTAGACATCAGATCCTTGTGCTTGTGATGTCAGGAGTTGCAGGTTTCTCAGAAAATGGAAATACTTAATAAAACATTTTTTTATGGTTTTCATGTCCCTAGTTAGGACCTGTCTGGTTCTAGAGATTATTGTTTTAAATCTAAACAAGTCAAGAATTTTTTCCAGCCTCCACCTGGCTTTCTTCTATAAATGTCTATGTATCATCTATATGATGACAATTTATACCAATTCACTACTTTTCTTTTACCAGGTAACATATTTTTCTCATTTCAGAACTTCACTATAATTGCTTTGTTTCACATTGATCAATATGCTATGTACACACAATAGAAATCCAGTCAAAAAAGTATTTATTATGAACATTGGTTTATTTAATAGTTAAATCTATATCCATAGCCCAGGAAAATATCCCAATATCATTTTAAATATAAGTAAATACTCAAAAACCACAGACATAGGAAATCAATAGCATAGAAGAAAAATTAAAGTGAAGAAATAGAAATAATTAATCTAAGAAAAATTATAACTCATGATCAATACTTAAAATATTTATAATTTAGTATCCTTATTTGTATATGACAAGATATGTACACCAAACTATGTGGTAAGATATTGCATTTATAAATTAAAAACATATTTCTATGAAAAATATGTAATCAGAGCAAATAAAAAATTTAAAATATATTTTTTCTGAAATTAAGCTTAGTAAGTATGTGGATTATATGCATTAATGACCAACTCCAAGCTACACAATAATGCATCAGTGTGTCATTAAAAGGAAAGAAGTAAAATCGCTTCCACTCGGGGACATTTAGCTAAGGAGTCCAGATGGGAATCCTACATGTCATGCTCCCTGTGTCTTCTGTCCTCTGACTGTTTTGTGTGAGCCCAAATCTGTGCCTACCTGAAAGCTGTCTTAAGAATCTGCTTGTCCCTGCATCTCTGTGTTTCTGTCCCTATGTATATATGCATGGCTGTTGTGTCTATGTGTGAAAGATGTCTATGGTGTGTGCGTGTGTGTGTGTGTGTGTGTGTGTGTATGTGTGTGTGTGCATATGCTGTGTATCTGCTCTAACAAAGGTTTTTGATCTGTTTTACTGACTAGCATAGAAAGCACCACATGGGGGATGGGATACTTTACAGAAATCTTTAACAAGTTTTACGAGGGATTAAGTCACTGGCTCCAACTGACCATGATAAAAGATATCATTATTTCTCAACCAATATCCATAAATAGATGCTTTCAAACTTTATGTTAGATCTTAGGGAACTGCTTTCACCTTCTGTATTTGGTGCTTTCAGCAAATGATACACGTGTATTATTCTGGGTCAGGAGCATGGAAAAGTAGTGACTTAAGATGGCAGCCATGCATTATCTTAGGCCATAAAAGTTAATTGCATGGAAAATCCAAGGAAGTAAAGTTGATTGTCAGATTGTTCTCTTAAAGACTGGTTAAACAAACATTTTGATTACACGGTAGGAGAGTCTTAGGTGACTTCAAGGTGTAATTAACTCTGCCTGTGAGGTTCAACAAAAGCCCCAGTCTCCTCAAATGTTAGACATGTTCTCAGAGTATTGTATTGCTGCAAGTAAGGGTTAGACCATGCTAACGCTTTGTCCCACTAGAACAAGAAGCATAAAACTGAGACATCTCCCTCCTCACAGTTCCACACACTAGAAAGTTCAGGAGTGAACATGGATACAGGCTAGGACGGTGGATTGTAGTAGCACAAACACAATGAAAATGAGAAAATTAATTCTGTTAAAATTCAGAGAATTTAGGCCTGGTTCAGGAGCCACGCATCTTTCACCTCCCTTCTAGTCACTACTCGGTTTCTAGAAAAATATTCTTAAAAGATATAATTTATTTGATGTCAGCCAGTAACACTTTTTCTTGTCCTTAGAATAATTGGTGAGCTTCTTGTTTTATTTGATCCACAGGACCCACAGCTGATGACCTGGCTACTGCCTCACCCTATGCCTTTAACATCTACTGAGCTCCCTTCTCCTTCATCCCAGCTTCACCACTGCCAAATCTCTCTCCATCTGCCGCATGGCTGATCTAGTCTCATCCTTTAGAGTCCTTTCTTATATAAGCTATTAGGTCATTTATAATATCTATAACTATATTTACAGCTTGCTTACTTACCCGTTGTAGATTATAAACTATGAAGGTGTAAAGAATCTCTATTGTATTTATTTTGGCAAAATGCCTACTGCTTAGTTTCTCACATTTGTTGAGTAAGCTTATGAATGAAGAATGTAAGCTACTACCACATCATACAGTTCCCAGCAGAATAATCTAATCTTAACCCGTAGAAGAAGCCAGGCCTACCTCTCTGCTCCCAAGGTCTCAGAGAGCTATGGGGACATTCAAATTAGAGCAATGGGGATGTAACTAGACCAGAACTAGGAAACAAATACTGTCTTCTCCAAGTTTTATGTTCAGTAGTCAACAAACCAGAAATATTGATTATGTGTGATTGTTGTGCATGTGTGGATGTGGTGATCGAAATTGTCTGTTACTATAACTATGCTTTTATTGTGAATATTTGGAACCCTAGGCACTTTTTTTAATTAAAATTCTTTTTCAAA